>MJUU01055905.1:2674-28300 GCA_002080025.1 Modiolus philippinarum
CATTTCTGTATCCTTGTAATGTTGTTTGGTGAGAGTTTGTTCATCACAATTGGTGCGTTTGAAGGTATTAGACTTGTCCAATTCGTTTTGTTGGACATCGATATAGTATTTCTTTCAAATGATTGAAACGTTGTTAGAAGCTTTGTCAACTGGTACAAACACATATTGTTTGCCAAGATCTCCCAATTTAGACTTAATTCTATTAACAGACAGCTTAGGATGTGGCTCATCATAATTATCTTTATAAAAATTAATCCTGTTGCTGACTTTAGTAATAATTTTATCTTTGAACAAATTCAGTGCGTGTTTGTCTGCACTTTCCCGTTTGCACCATTTTATACAGTACTTAGTGACTGCGTTTTTAATGATACAAAACAAGCTTGCCAGTTAATTTTGGAAGGTGGGCGATATTTAGGCCCTTTTCTAAAGAACCGTTGAACTTCTTTATCTTCAATGATGTTTACGTTCCCCGTTAAAATATGTCCGCAAGGGTCATAGCGGTATGGTGACATAGAACAATCTCAGCTGCTGGGGTAGTTCTTCTCAAAATCAGCATCACAGGTGATCGAAGAGTAATTGAAAAAAATACATCTAGTAGGTTGTTTGTGGGAAAAAGAAATGATAGGCATATCCTGGTTGTCAAAATATGCGGGTATAAGTTTTTTAATAACTCGTTCCCGAAAAATGCTTCCAACATCAATCAAATTAATTCCTTTATTAATATATTTAATTTTCAAAAATTGTTTAACATGTTCTTCGGGTTTGTCGATTCTCGGAAAAAGACGATGATAACAGAACGCATCAATAATTTTTGAACATTCATATAGCGGACTATTAACAGACATAGTATCACATTCCAAAGAGATTTTGTAAAGTTGTGTAACAGGAATTGAACAAAGTTTGGTGAACAAGCCGTGCTGCCCATTGTTTTTGAAAACAGTATATAGACCTTTAACATTAACAAGGGTTTTACGTTTGCTTTTTATATTATAATTCACTCTTCGACCATGTGACCTGCGATGGCGTAATTTTGGAGACGAAATATATATACTAATATATGGGCTTCATACAGCTCATTAAAATTATTGCAGTTGGAGTTTACATATGTGTTACGGTCTCATGTTCATTTACCCCATTTCGTAAAATATTCATCAACCAATGCACGAAAATGTAAATGAAAGTGTATAAAACTTTATGGTTAATGACCTTAATATTGATCGTGAAAAAAGCAGATAGCATACCTATAGCCAATACACATCGTATTCCCTCATCTGGTCGCGCTCGGCGAGGTCCTGATGCAGTTACTGTTCGCTTTATTCACTTTAGTGACAAGCAGCTTGTCATGTCCAGAGGTCCGAAATTGGCAGGCAAACGAATCAGAATGCTGGACGACCTGCCGGTCAAAATGAAAAAATGCAGACAATACCTGTCAAACACTGCATATTGAATTAGAACCGGGAAAAAATAAAAACTAGGATAAGAGTACAGGGTACAATTTTTAAACTTGAAACGAGACTCATGGCAATTACGAGAGGAGGTGAAGACCCATCAGTATGTTTCGGAATAATAGATGTTGATGTGCATTATTACTTTCACAGGGAACTATGTGATTTTGATTTTTCAATTTGTTATTATGTTTGACAGGTACTTTTGGTAATCTGCTTAATTGTCAATTATCAATTATATGTAAAATAATCATTTTTCTTCTTTATATTTCTTTATATTACATGTATATGGAGAGTACATGCTCTGTGCTTGATGCAAGGCTTTTCCTTTAGTTTGCTAGCTTTGTTTTGCTTTATTTTCATTATGTTTTTGCTTTTTTGCTTTGATATTTGCTCTTTGTTTTATTTTGTATTTCATATACTTAATTACTTCCAGATATAAAGATATTTCAAATTTATAATAGATACAATCGGCATGATCGGTGTCTAGATGTATATCAGTCCTCTGTTCAAGTGCTTGAGTCTCGACAACGAGTTAGATAAATAAACGTAATTAAGAAAGAAGCTAAGTTACTATGATGAGTTCCATATAATAAGTAAAAGTTTAGTGGGCTAGTCTCTAAAATGTTTAGCTGGTTTGTTTAAATATTTTCTTCGTCTCATGATGGGTAGTGTGAATTTATCCCGGTCATCGACAGATATTATAACTTGTCTATACATAATTAAATCCTAAATAGTACATGTATGCTTAACTGAACTACTAGTATATACTTGATATTAAATACATTTTCTTGAAAAACCACATGAGGTAACATAATATGGTAATCCAATGGTAATTAACAAATTAATTAAAGAGATAAATATGATATATACTGTTTTAAAACCATCTATTTCCAAAATGCACCCTTCTGACAGTTACCTTACAATACTTAGCTGCTGCTCTAGGTACATGTACCTAAATGATATATATTAACCTCAGTAAATATGGTTAGTGATAAATTATCATATTACGACTAAGTATCACATGAGGTGCCATTAAATGCCATTCATTCAATTATTCAATAGGTGGTGATAATAGTATATTGCTCTATTATTTCATAAATGTAATGGTGCTTACAGATGAAGTAATTTATCAGGATGAATGAGCCATTATTATTGTACAGAAACCCTCAAATCCCAAAATAAAGTAGAATATTTACAGTCACTCATGATAAGATTGGGTTATCCTTCTTGGCATACTTCCGTGAAATATAATATACATAAATAACAGTAATTAAACAAAATTCATTAAAATAAATGACAATGTATATCTTATGACATTTTGTCTGTATTATAATATATTTACACAAAGGTTCTAACTTGTGCAGAGTATATGTAATTTATTAAACATTCTTATTTAGTGTATGTTTTATACTATTTAGTCTGGTTGATATATTTTAACAGATCATGCTGAAATAAAACATATATCAAGACACATTAAGAGACAATAAGATGAAGTGGTACTAGGCATTTATGCTGGTTATTCTTCTTGGCAAAAGTTTTTGAAATAAATTATCTTTTATCCTTTAGTTAATTGCAAGAACTTCACTATTTTTTCTTTTTAACTAGTATTTATATTTTACCTAGATAAATTGTCCACTTCTATATAAATCTGATGAGGGCAATAGCTAAATTTAGACAAACTTACTTAAATCCTGGGTGGACAGGTTTACTTGCGCTGTGGCGTTTGGTTTCGTGACTTGTGTTTCTTTCATCATTTTCATGTATGTTGATATATGTTTGTTTGTTTGCAAGAGTTGTGTGAGAGTTACTTATTTTGTCTGGTTTATATTTTATACTTGTATTGAATGTTGTCATCCATTATTGTGTTATCTTAAACTTAATCATGATAAGTGTCCAACAATACCGTATTAGTATTGGAACATGGAATTTGAGACAGAGTAAAAAAAATGATGTTTTATTTGTATTATATAATATTAATTTAAGTATGTTACAATACATGTACTTATTTTGTACTTGTATCACAGTAATTGAAATGTGTCAATCATAGTACAAATTTGCACTTGTTATATTTTTACTGCTATATATTTCTGGAAATGTTCATCCAAATCAAGGTCCCCTTCACAACAATCTCTCAATATGTCATATTAATTCAAGAAGCCTACTAGCATTTGATAAGGATACAATGAGTACTACCGCTAAAATCGATGAAATTGAATCAATATTATGTACAACTGAAAAAATTGATATTGTTTGTATGTCAGAAACTTGGTTAAATAGTAAAATCCGTGATGATGAAATTAACATACTAGATAATTACAATTTGTACAGACGCGATCGTGAAAATGATACGGGATATGGGGGTGTCTGCATTTTTTGTTTCAGATTCAATTAAATCCAATAGAATGGAAATGTATGAAGTTGCTGGTATTGAGTTAATATGGGTTAAAATTCAAGTTGAAATTTTCAATTTCTTAATTGGCTCCTGCTATAGACCTCCAAATCAGTCAGCTACTAATAGGAATGAATTTTTGACAAAATTTCAGGATTCTATTGATATTGTCAAGTCAAATGCACCTGATGGAATATTATTTCTGGGTGATTTTAATGATACATGTTTAAATTGGTATGATAATCACCAAAACAGTGAACTTAGAAAACAATTGTTTGAATTGACAGTCTCCAGAAATTTTGATCAGTTAATTAACACCCTGTATAACCGCGATACAAATCAAAACGGAAGTTGTGCGTTTTTACCTCTGAAAAAGCTAAAAACTGGAATGTTTTGAAATGCTTTATATGCTCTCTCCAGTTAATCTATGAACATTTTAAGCCATNTGAAACTTATTCTCGTGAAGTTTGGGATTACAAAACTGCTGATTTTAATGATTTGAATAATGCCTTACTCTCCGCTCCTTTTGACAATGCTTTCCTTATATACGATGATATAGATGATATTGTTGATTATACATACAAACTGATTATTTCAGTCCTTCATGAATATATCCCAAATAAGGTAGTAACTATTAGACCAAAGGATAAACCATGGATGTCAAATGAGGTACGGCGGGCATTTAGATTTCGGGACAGCATTTCATAGATTTAAAAATTCACCAAGTGATGAAAACAAACTAAGATTCATAATAGCCAGAAGAGAAGCAAATCGAATGAAACGCAATGCTATAAGTAGGTATACTGAAAACACTATTAAGAAACTTTCGGATGAAAAATTAAGCGCTAAACAATATTGGACAATAAGTAAATCTTTTTTGGGCTCAAAATCACAGCATTGTATACCACCCCTTAGTGAAAACTCAAGCACAATTTCAGACGAAATACAAAAAGCTGAAATATTCAACACACTATTTTCTTCACATATGAGATTACATAACACAAATTCACATCCCCTTCCCCAATTTAACTTGCTTTGCAATAATACATTAGGCCTATTGCAAACAGATGAGAATGAAGTTTTTACGTTATTATCGAAGATCAATTTAGACAAGTCTTCAGGTTCTGATGGGTTAAATAATATAGTTCTGAAAAAATGTGCCGAGTCGTTATGTATACCTTTCACAAAAAATATTTAACTATTGTTTGTCAAATGGAGTATTTCCATCGATGTGGAAAACTTCTAATATTTGCCCTGTATTTAAAAGTGGAGATAAACAAATCAAGACTAATTATCGACCAATAGCATTACTACCAAAAATATAAAAATGTTTAGAGAAAATTATTTTTAAAAGACTATGATTATCTGGTTGAAAATGAACTTCTTATTGAAAATAATAGTGGTTTCAAGAAAAATGATTCAACAGTAAATTCACTTGTCAGTATGATCCATAACATTTTTAAATCTATAGATAATGGTAGAAATGTATGTGCTGTATTAATGGATGTATCCAAAGCCTTTGACAAAGTTTGGAATGATGGTCTAATTTTTAAATTAAGACAATTACGAATTTGTGGAAGCTTACTTCATTTACTGGAAAATTACTTGTTTAATGGATCACAGAAAGTTGTTATTAGTGGCAAATCCTCAAAAGCTCAACATACAAATGCAGGAGTGCCCCAGGGCTCCATATTAGGACCTTTATTGTTTTTAGTTCTTATTAATGATATAAATCAGAATATTGAGAGTGATATGAAACTCTCCGCTGATGACACAACATTATTAAAAGATATTGAAAATTTAGAAACATTTAATGTTCTTAATAAAGATCTTGAAAATTTAAGTAAATGGGCATCTCAATGGAGAGTTACATTTAATCCAAATAAAACTGAGTATATGATATTTTGTAATATAACTTAAATAATGTGATTTTAAAACAGGTTAAAGAACACAAACATCTTGGATTAATATTGTCTGAAAATTTATCTTGGGGTAATCATATTACTACAATATGTAAGAAATCAAACAAAAGATTAGATATTTTGTCCAGGATGAAAAGATTTTTACCAAGGAATTGTCTGGAAAAATTATATAAAAGTATTATTTTGCCAATTCTTGACTACTGTGATATCTTGTATGATAACTGCCTAAAGAGTGAAAGTGATCTTCTTGAAAAGGTACAAAGAAGAGCTGCAATTCTTATTACTTGTGCTTTTAGAATAACAAAACACAAGGATTTATTCTAAATTCTTTACTGACACGACATTGACTTTTTCAACAAGGTTACAGATTTCATAAATTGTTAAACACATAATTAAAAGTAGTATTTTATAGAAGGTATGAACATTTGATATCTTAATATGGTTTAACTCGAAAACAGCTTATTTCAAATGGAATTTCTAACCATCGTCTTTCACAAGTGTTGTTAAAAATTGTAAAAACTGATAATAAATGCAGAAAACCTTAGATGTAACTTACATTCTTTACATAATATTGATAGGAAATTCTGCATGTTTCCGTTGATTTGGCTTTGTGATATTTTTCTTGTTCACTTAACTCCTCAAAAGTAGAACAGACGCGTACGAACGTACTAGGTGAGATATATACAGCCCTTTTGAGCGAGCTAGAGCAACGTCACCGTCGAGAAAAGGTAAATTAATAATAGTGAAATCAAAATATCCCTTTAATCATAAATTTTAGTTTACATTTCACCCGAATCAATATATATCAGGCCATGACAAACCGTATGTGCCCCGAAATGTGGTATTTACCGCAAGTTATCTGTTGTAAATGAGTATGCCGTCAACCGCAGAATACATTACTGTTATTTCTAAAAATGAAATGCAGCCAAAAATTGATTAAATAATAACAAGTCAGTTGATCTAATTGATAACAAATATAAATTACATTATGATTTTTTTTTCTGTTTTGATGGTTGTCTATGACCAGGTGCACAGTCTAAGAAACCGACAAAGCCAATAACAGTACATAAAACTGACGCACCAAAATAACCAATACACGCAGACGATTTTCGTGGATCTGTTGCACTAATATGTTTTCTTCTATGAGAAGATGTTTCTTTCTTCTGTACAGCTAAACGAATATGAAGTTCTTCTGCGGAGGTAATTTTAGTAGAATCCTTTGAGCAATGGGAATTGTCAGTTTTGTTTTCTGAAATAAGTTTAAATCATATATAAAATTTTGATATGATTATAGAAACTATAAGGTTAAAAGACGCAAAAGCAGCAAAAACGAATGTTATACTAAGCAAATACAATATAAAATGAGAGTTTTGTCGTTAAAAGAATTCCTTAATTTTAAAAACGGTGTTATTATATACATTTGTATATTAAGAAATAACATAAGATGACCAAATAAAAAATGAATTTGAATTTTAAATGAACATTACTTTGAAACCATATTCAAATGTTAGTTTTGTTGCAGTTTATTGAATACATTCCGAACCTTTGCTTTATATCTGTATGTAAAAGATCTCATTATACAAAAAAGATAAAAAGGCTAGTAGTCAGCATATTCACTTTATATATTTTTTAGCTCACCTGACCAAAATTGCCATCAATCTGCGTCCGTCCGTTAACTTTTCACATTTTCATCTTCTCCTTTGAAACCACTGAAGCAAATTCAAACAACCTTTATTGGAATGATGTATGGAAGGATTGTTCATTTCGTTTTGATCCGACAAATATCTTCTAAATCCACTGAAGCAAATTCAACCAAACTTAACAGCAATGATTTTTGGAAGGTCCTTTGCCAAAATTGGTTATTTCGTTCAGATTCGACAAAAAAAAAAAAAAAAAAAAAAAACATGGCCGAAACTTAGTTTTAGGTTACTCCTTGAAACACGTGTACAGCATATCAAAATTTAACTGCTCATGATGCAACTTTGGTATTTTTGTATTTTTTAACATTGAATCAAATGGGAAAAAATCGAATTTCACCTTTTCTTCTGGAACCACTGAAGCAAATGCAACCAAACTTTACAGGAATAAAGTATGGTAGGTCCTTCACAAAAATTGTCTATTTAATTACGATTCGACATAAAACATTGTGGTAAGCGCGGAACTTAGGTTTAAAATCGGACCTTATGGGAATAATCACATTTTATCTTCTCCTCTGAAACCACTGAAGCAAATTCAACCAAACTTTATAGGAAGGATGCATGGAAGGTCATATATCAAGATTGTTCATTTCCTTCCGATCCGACAAAAACATGACTGCCAGCACAGAACTTAGGTTGAATATTATACCCTATGGTTCCTCAGAAACCTCTGAAAGAAATTTAACCAAACTGAATTGGAATATGCATGTAAGTTAGCTGAACATAAGACCCTCAGGAAAAAAAATTTTGGTGATCAGCATAGACTTGATTTATATTAGAAGCATTTTGTCAGGAGAGCGATTCTGCCTCAGTCCCTGAGCCACTTGTCTTTTTTATAACATAATCTTACTCTTTTTTTATATTAACATTAACCTGTATGTAAGCTCGAATGAGCCAATTAAAATTTATTTTTTAAAATGGCCTATTGACCGATCGTTGGCCCAAATAAGCAATGTAGGCTTATCAGTACATTTACTTTACAGTTTCCTTACTATATGGTGTGAGGTTCTCACTGTGTTGAAGACCATATGGTGACCCCTAGATGTTTTGTTTTTGGTCGTTTTCACCTAGATATGGGATGTTGTCTCCTTGACATTTACCCCCATTTCCTTTCTTTTTCATATTTAACATTGCATCAATTTATGTCTCTTCAAAGCAAATCCAATCCAAGAATTTGGAAGACCATAACCATAAGACGCTCTAGCTTACAGACGAAATATTCTCCCATAACTGGATGTTTTCCGTGTAAGACAGCCCATAGAAGACAGGGTCGCGTGAAGCTGTCTTACACGGGTAATTGTCCAATCCAACGTTGCAATTTGTTCAACGTCACATTTTTACCTCAATAAACTTCATGGATGATTTGGCGCCACAGTTGAGAACTCTAGAAGAAATGGCATACTTTTTTCGGGTTGGTTGTTGTATTTTACGGAAGAGATAGGTTCTTATATCCGACCAAAATTAAAGATCGGGATATCTTCCACTCGTGTGAGAAATTCTACGTGTTTTACCCTCGTTTCACTCGGGAAAAGACGGCATTTCTCACACGTAGAAGATATTCCATATCTTTATTATGGTCTCGTAGAAGAACCTATTAATCTATAGAATATAAAATAAAATCCAAAGTCATCTTTGCACTGAACTTAGCATGAGGGAAAGACTCCTATTTAGTTATTAACTGAAGTTGTAAAAATAGATATTGCTATTCCAAAACAAAATCGCTTTTCAAGCCAACACCGAAGTACTGACTACTAAGTTAACTTATTGGCATTAAAGCGGATAAATCTATAGAAAAGACGCATTATAGACAGACTGTGATTGCTCCATTGTTGAAAGGTTTTACTCCCAGTGAGTAATAATTTAGCTTTATCTGGACGAGCACAATTAATGTTGTCAAAATTGTTCAAAAGGAACGTACAAGAACAACTTGGGCAAAATAGGTTTTAATAGCTTTAAGAACAGGAGATAAAAGGGCAGAAACAGAAATTTTACCTTCTGTACGACCCAGGTCAATCTGGTTTTATATCTAGAATATAAAATGATATTATACTGCATGGAGTTTGTTGTTTCTTAGTTTAGTTTCCCTATAATGGTTCACAGCCATGCTCTCCGTATTGTTATCCAACTACCCCACAAAGACTGCACACATCGTACTTTGTAATATAAAAATATATATGTTGTGCGATGGCCACAAATTAACTATGGAACAAAATAAAAATTGTATAGTTTGCCACGATTAAAAGGTCAAAAACAACAAAAATAAAAAAAAAAAAAACAAAAACAAAAAAAAAACATAAAAATGACAAAAATGCAAAGGGCAGTCTTCCCATTTTTGTCATTTTTATGTGTTTTTTTTAATTTGTTTATTTTTGTGTTTTTTACCTTTTAATCGTGGCCAACTATACCATTTTTATTTTGTACCTTCTACATTTCTCAAAAATAGTAATTGTGCATTACATAATCACTCGCCACGTTTTACAAAAGTTCAAAGTTTCAAGGGCTATAACTCCAAACGTTTTCTACCTCTGAACCCAAAATTGAACATGATCTGTGTTTTGTAGAAAACAACTTGCATGAAATGTTTGAAGACAATATTCTATTTCATTCACAAGTTATCAGTCGCAAAACCCCAAAAATTTACAAAATTTCAAATGTTTCAAGGGGCAACACTCCAGAAACCCTTAGACCTCTGAACCCAAAAACGAACTTGGCCTGAGTTTTGTGGTAAACAACTTACATACAAAATTTGAAGACCTTATATTATTTCGTTCACAAGTTATCAATCGGAAACCTTTGGGGGACGATCGGACGGACAGACATACGTACTGCCGGACACACGACCGAGGGTATCGCACAATACCTAGCCACTAAATGTGGCGGGGTATGAAAAGGCAGAGTCACTTAGTCTTTAAAAAAATGAAATCGCATGCCTCGACCTATTATCCCTATTTCAAGAAAAGAAACTACTCGTTGCCCAGTTGTATCAACCAAATAATTCCTTTTAATGTTATTTATAGCTGCAATACCGCTCGTTGGTCGGACATTTCCCAGTGAATTAATGTA
This sequence comes from Modiolus philippinarum, assembly GCA_002080025.1. Taxonomy (NCBI): domain Eukaryota; kingdom Metazoa; phylum Mollusca; class Bivalvia; order Mytilida; family Modiolidae; genus Modiolus; species Modiolus philippinarum. The sequence goes on from MJUU01055905.1 coordinate 13,194, forward strand.
TTTGTTCATACAGTACTGATTTACTTTCTACATTTAGTTGAATCATAAAAGCAATCCACACAATATTGTAAAATTTATTCAAAATTACAGAAAAAGTAAAGCAATACAAGGGCCTGGGGAATAAGTCTGATTGTTTGCAAAAGGAGCACGTTTCACTGCTTAATCATAAGGTTTTTCTGCTTTGTTTCAATTTTTCTTTATTGCCCGTATATGTACTACCTGTTCTAATGTATTCATGTTTTTGCTGTCATAGTACTACTCTTTTGTCATCTACCGATGAAAATATGACAAAATCAATTGAAAACATATATTCAATATTATTACCTTCAGCATTCAGAATAATCCAATCACCCTCACTGCCGAATCCTGTCATTATTTTGACATTTTGTATTTGAAATGGTTTTGAATATTTCCAGTGAAACAGTTCATCAGAATCTATGCTGAATCCTTTCCCAACCTGTATTGTTGCATTGGACCAATTTATCCAAAAAGGTTGAAAAGTATCGCAGTTTAGTAGTTTTTGTGTTGACAAATTACTCAGGTCTTTAAGAGGTGCACTTTGTCTCAACCGAATCAAAGTATTTCCGTTTGTACCAAAAGCAATTTCATACATAATTTGCAAAGATGGCATACAACTTGACTCGAATAAATAAACAAATGCATTATCACAAGCCCTTACAAGGAATATTATGTTTGAATTAACAGAGGCATTAAAACCATAGTGCAGTAGAGATACACCTAGATTAACATCTTCATCTGGTTTATTGAACAAATCCTTCGCTCCTGCGTTCTTTGTGTGAACAACAACTATACCTTCACCTGTAAAACATATAGTTAAATTGCAGACACTGAAATATCTTTGGACTGTGTTATTGTATAAATACTAGAGAAAAATGTTCTGCCCGTTTCTACTGGAAGATCTAGTGAGAAAGAGTTATTCGGCAGGTTTGATCATTGGACCACTTTATACTTTCCAACTTAATTTGAACATTGTTGTACCAGTTAAAAGAAGTAAGCGATCTTTTGTGATTAACACGGTTGCTGAATTAATGTACACCACCCCTAGTAAGCTGGGTAATATTGAGGTAAAGGTAAATGTTGAAATATCAAACATCCAAGCCTAAACATTACTCTGAACCAGGAAAAAAATATCCAAAGTAACTGAAATGGGAATTTGTTTACATTTGTCTCAACTGGCAAAGGGCTAAACCAATTATATGCAAACTCGCCTCACCTTAATTGTTCGCCGATAACTCTGCTTACTATAGGGTGTACATATACACTCTATCTAGTATATTGCATTTAGTTATAGTGTTAAATGGTGAAGAAACCAAAAAAAGTGATGTTCAGTCGATGAAAATTATATCCCTCTCGAGTAAAGTCAACGGCGACATACTGTGAAGGACTATTGTTCGTGGGGTTCGCTTAAACCACGAAATTAAGTTCCCAACGAAATCAATTTTTCCATTGAGGTTTAATGTATGGAATTTGAAACCATGAATTTAAGTACCCACGAAAAAGTGATATTTATGAAAACTACGAAGTTTGATGTCCACGAATAAAAGTACTTCCACAGTATTTTGTTTTGAAAAAATGTTATCTAGTACTTGTATCGTCCAATTGAGTCGCGGTGTAATTAAAGAGGTCGCGTGACTACGTCCTTTGTCACTAGAAACAATATGGCTGAGGAGAACCACATCCCAAGAAAAGACGATTCGCCGGTAAATGGTGCAAATATAAGAAGGCACAGAGCAACCGCAACACTGATGAATAAGTTCACATAACAATGATTACATTTCATGCATATTCATGTAAATTCTGCCAATTTGATAGGTGACGTCATAGGTGAACATCGCTCACGTGGCATATCAATGTGAAGTTGTAATTCCCATGAAACACATTTGATCATATGACCACGTGGCGGATGAATTATTAAAAATAAAATCCCATTGTACATGATGTACTATCCTTTGAATAAATTTGTTTTTTTTATAATTTCGTTTCTTCTACCGCGCTTCATTAAAAATGTGCTTCGGTCAACACTTTCATACACCAATGAAACTTCAAAATAATGCATTAAATTCTTAATTAAAAAGACAACAAGATGTTTTGTGAAACACTACACATGCCCCAAGCACATATTTAAGTAGTCAAATGGAATGTTAATGTTTTGGTAAGCTTTATTTACACACGGAACATATGAAAATGGAGTCTTATAACTTACACCTTGACCTTTGACCTGACGTAATTTTCTAGGCATATTTATGTTCCTCTTGACTATACCTATGCACTTGCCAAATATGATAAGTCTATCTTTAATAGTTCAAAAGTTGTAGCGAAGGTAAAAGTTTCGGATGCACAGACACCTTGATCTTGGGGCATAAAAATCTGTCGACGGATTTGAGACACTCTGGGAATCGTCAAAACACTATACCGATGTGATGAATGAAAGGAAGATCATCTACATGTCCAACATCTTGAAATGAGATGTAGAATTCAATGATTTTGCTGGAATGGTTTAATGCTTTGAATAACTTTATGGTTGTCTGATAACAATGTTATTCACTTCTTCCACAAGGTAGTGATTGACATTTATATAAACAAACATATGTGATTTAAAGCAATGAGGAGTACAACTAAAATACGATAGAAAAGCTGGAATAATTAAGAGAACGCAGAAAAAATATTATTCGTTGTTAAAAATCAATTTCACACTTGTAATATCTAAATTTTGTTAATATCTCCCTCTTGCATTGGTCTGTTTTTAGCTGATAAAGCCCGTGTAGTTATAAGTAAATTGACAATTACGTTTGTTGAAAATTGTCATTTGTTCGAAAAAAATTCTAATTTATGTACTGTTACGTTTTCAGTAGCACTTTATACATTTTGAAAACCTGTAACATCGAAATTAGGAAAATTATGTTTTAAAATTAAGAACTTCAAGCCTCTTGCATACAGCCCTGTCATCAGCTATTAATTATTTTCTTTTATATGCTGGTTGTAATTTGATCTATATCAGCTTTTTAGCAATCTCCTGACCCAAAGGGTCAGTGTGAGCTTTTGCCATCACTTGGCGTCCGTCTGTCAAACATTTCACATTCTCATGTTCTGAAACAACTGAAGCTAATTCAACCAAACTTTAAAGGAATGGTGTTTGGAAGGTCCTTTACAAAAATTGCCCACTTCGTAACGATCCAATAAAAACATAACCGCAAGTGCGATTCAATCAAGCTTTACATGAATGACTTAAGGTAGGACCTGTACAAAGATTGCTCATTTCTTTCTGATCCAAACAAAAAACAAAAAAAAAACCAAAAAACAAAAAAAAAAACAAAAAAAAAACATTGCCACCACCATGGAACTTAGGTTNAACATTTACTTGCGAAAACAATATTTTCATCCTCTCCTGTGAAACCACTAGAGTAAATGCAACCAAACTTGACAGGTATGATAAAGGGAAAATACTTAACAAAGATTGCTCATTCCGTTCCGATTCGACAAAAAGCATGGCCGCCAGTGCGGAACTTAAGTTTCACATTAAACGTTATGAGAAAAATAACATTTTCATCTCTTCTGAAACCACTGAATGATTTATCGAAGGCCCTTCAAAGAGATGCTCATTTCCTCCTGATCCGACAAAAACCTTGGCTTCTAGTGCTGAACTTATGTAAAAAATTGGACTCTATGGGACAAATTACATTTCCATCTTCTCCTTTAAAACTGCTGAAGCAATTTCAACTGAAACTGCTCTGAAACTACAAATTTAACTAAATTATATTAGAATGATGTTCCTCTACAAAGATTAATCATTTCAATTCTATTTGACAAAAACATGGATGCCATTGGAAAATTTGGCTTAAAATTACACCCTATTTGAAAAAAAAACCATCATTTTTGGACATCAGCATTTGCATGGCATAGAAGCATATCTGACAAAAACATGGGTGCCAATGGAGAACATGCCTAAACATTAGATCTCACTGGACAAAAAAAAATCATTTTTGGTCATCAGCATTTGCATGGCTTAGAAGCATTATGTCAGGTAAGCGATACAGGCTCAGTATCTGAGCCTCTATTTCGGTTTATGGATTTTCAAATGTTTATATGATCTGCATTGAAGAGACATCAATTGTCGAAATAACCATATACAGGAACTAAATTAACAGCAACTTTGATAATATGTTATTTTCACCACTGGATCGATGCTTCTGCATTTGGCGTTGTTAGTCACCGAGTTTTTTTTTCATTAACCCAGTAGCCAGAACCTCGGTGCCTGTCCGATAATAGATTTTATTTGAAACTTTTTATATCGAAGTTTAAGAAAAGTTTGTTTATTACTAAGGAGTTTCTGCCTCTTGCATATATACTGACTAAAAACACATTTACCACAGTTTTAAATTTTAATAAAAATGCTAAATTGCTGATAACATTTGTTTTAATTCCTCCCTAAAAAAAATTTCATTTTGTCAGTAAGGGTGTACACGATATCCATTCCAAATTATGGTTCGAAAATTAAATGAGACTTCAATCCCATAGGCGATTTTCATATTTTGCAAACAAGGACAAAAACAACTGCATGGTTATTGTTACATAATTACATTCAATCTGCTTCGTATGGAAATCCTCGTATTTGATTGGTTACGAGTATTCCAATCATTTCCATAACTGTATTTTATCAGTCAGTAAAACTACAGCAGCACGTGACTCCTTGACAACGACAAATGTAAACAAAGTAAGCGCAGTAATCTAAACTAGGAAATGGTGCATCATCCACGAATTTCATTACGTTATCTAGCGTGAAGACTTGCATTCCATTTACGGAATGTAATTATAAGTATTGAATGCAATATTTTGTAGTTTTATTGTTGCGTAAAAGGGTAGACCGTAGCACATTTTTCACATAAATGTGCTACGGTTCACCCTTTTACACTCCAATAAAACTACAAAACAACGGCAGTAGAATACCGAAGGAACAAAGCACAAGATTACATAAATCAAAGTCCAGAGACAAGGCAAAATCAAGAACACCAGAAGACGGAAGACCAAAGACACTATTTACCTGCAAAACACACAACCACTACATATACAACACAAAAAACTAAAGCACTAACAGTGTGAACTCTAAAAAAAAACAGAGTGACATTAGGTGCTCCAGAAGGGTAAGCATGTCCTGCTCTGTATACAGCACCCGTCACACACTGTCAGTGGGTCAATCCAGGGTAAAGTCAAAACCGCTTAAGTCAAATCCAGGAAGACGTAAATCTAGCTGAAAATGTTAGTTTTCATTTGTGACACTGACATTTCATATCTATCTATGATGTCGTGGTGACGGCCATAGAATTTCTGAAGGGAAAGTAACAAGGGCTGAATATATCCCTGACTCAGCAGTTTTTGTGACAGTGCTTTTGCTCTTTTCACAAAGTCACTGTATGACAGTAACGAATTAATTGTGAAATATACACTCCATATGCTGGGGAGGTAGGAATATTGCTGCAGAGAAAGGGAAAGTTCACAATTGGAAATCAAAATCATCACGTTTGTCATATAGCCTAGATTTCAGACGTCCATGTATAACAAAAGGTCAAGGTAAGAAGCAGAGTTTGGTGTATAGGTTGTCTCTTTAATTTCAAGTTCACTTGGGAAGATGCGATGTAAATATTCTTTAAATCTTTGGTTATTAAGAGAAAGTACATCGCGTCTATATATCTAATATAAAATATTGCACTCACTTCTTAAATAACCAGTTCTTGCAATTAAAATGTTTTGTTCGTTTTCGTCGCAGAAAAAAAACATTTTTTTGCATGTCACCTCTTCAATGTTTTCCTTTTAGAGACACAAGATTGATGCAATATTCGGAATTTATGGACAGTCGTAATGCTAATGATTAGTTGAACTCAAGTCCAGCTCAGAAATGTAAAATTAAATCTATGAATTGAGGTATGGTAACCTAAAAATAGACGCTTTTTATTCACACCAGTTGTTGCTAAACTTTTTTTAATTCAGGATATGTAGGTCTGTTCTTAGCTGATCGTGGTCTTTCTTTTGGGTGGTTTTGGTAATTTGATCTCCATCATATCTTGATTTATGGATTTCAAAATGTTTAATTTGATCTGCACTGGTGAGAAAAAACACCGAAGTTACTGTTAATTTAGTTTCTACATATGACCATTTCGACAACTTATGTCTCTTCATTGCAGATCAAATCAAAACATTTGGAAGTCCATAAACCGAAATACATGTAAAAGCTGACACAGAACAAATAACCAAAGGATCTAAATAGAAAAGCCAAAATTCATCTAAGGACAGAGCTATGCATTAGGGAGATACTCCGTTTTTTAAACAAATATTGACTAAATCTAGATATTGGAAATTTCCAGATAAAATCGGTTTTCGGGCCAGCACCGAAGTACTGGCAACTGGGATGGTGAGTACCCTCGGTTGGTGAGATTGTCGAAGTAGCCTTATACAGAAACTAAATTCACAGTAAATTCGGCAATTTGTTAATATGATAAATTTGTCCTATTTCAGAAACAATAAGAAATAGAAAGTGTTTTGTACATTTCAGTGAACAGTAAAAAAATAAATTCATCAACAATTATGTAATCGGTCGATAAAGGCTGAAAAAAATACAGGCTCACAGTTTCTCCATGAAAAGTGAAATATCTCTGAAAATAGGTGTATGTTCAAAATATACAAATTGGCTACACATTTAGATCATATTGGTTATTTGTTCTCTATCAGTTTTGAATATTTTTGAGTTTATGGTCTTCCAAACGTTTAGATTTTATCTGCACTGAAGAGACATAAGTTGTCGAAATGCGCATATGCAGAAATTAAATTCACAGTAACTTCGGTATTTAGTTATTCAATCAATATTCAGCTATATTATTTTCGTTTATAGTGGTTTTTGTCTCTGTCAGTATTCAGTCTTTTCAAAATTTCTCAAAACCATAGTCTATTACAATACCAAAAGCAGCCCAAAAGATAAAACATAGATTTACATGCGATATATTAGATACTTACATGTATATACAACTAAACAGAAACACAAAAGGGCAGCTAACGTTAAATTCTCGTCCATTTTAAAATCATTCAGTATAGATTTTACCATGACGTCTAAAAATTAATAATCACCGTTGTCTAAGTGCGGTTGTCAAGTTACTCCACAAATATTTCAAGATGTTCAATTGAATTTGTTGTAACAAAACGGGGTTTAATTACGTTTTTAGCGGAATGCAAGACAGTGTTGCTGTCATTTACAAATATTCAGGAAATGAAACGTTTTATCAAACAACAGTTCCGAACACATCTGTTAGTATCATATAATACAAGTATTAGCTTTCGAAAAAAGCTAGTCTGACGTCAGTATTACTTTACCTAGACAATAAATGGTATATTTTGTTTGACGATTTACCAGAATTTCCTAGCTTCAACCAAACGAAACCCACAATATAATTCAACAATTGGGTTATCCTGACCTATAAGAAGGACATAATTAACAATCTGGTTTCTTTGTCTTTTATTCCGACATAACCAGTATTATAACTATGTAGAAAATAATGCGTGTTTCTTTATATGCCAACACCAGGCTTATTATGGTATATAATGTCATTTAAAATATTCGTGAATTACTGCGTTATTCGATAATTCGTGGATTGTTTTGCGATAATCAGAATCTCGGATTAGTTATTGTTTTTATTATATAGATCTTCTCATATATATAGCGGTTTATTTAAGATTCATTGCATGAACTACGCTTTCTGTGTTAATGTGCTGCGACATTATTTAACAACAACGTTGACAACGTCCAATGTGACGTCACTTCCGAGGTTGAAATTATTGAAAATGATTTCACAGTTAATTATAAATTTTATTTCACTAAGCGGAAAAATCAACAAATGAAAAGTGTTAATTTATTAATTTGCAATGATATTGTCTTAGTTTTGTTTAAATAAATAGTCTAGTTGAAAATAACCAAAAGTAAGGAGAACAGACCGAAATCTGATCTCTGGGACAAAACCAAACCTTACCAAAAGTGTTCCGAAGAATAACAAGATGTAACGAAGAACGTCACAAATTTCCCGAAAAATAACTTTTTACGGATTTATCTACAAACCAGAAGAGTATTTACTTTTAAGACGTTTTTTAACTCAATACAGATAAATAAACCATTATAAAACATAACACTGCATCTTATGTTACGCAAATTTGATGTAAGAAAGATAACTCGAACAATCAATGCAACTAAAGGTCAAATTGTAGAACGAAGTAATTTTCAATCGTTAAGGCAAAACCTCCTCGTTTCTTTGCTAAAACACACTGGTCATTGTTTATAACTTTTCCAAAATATTATAATCATTTGAATCAAGTGAGGAATTTACATATTAGATAATTCAAACAGCAGAATATATGCACTGTTGTTATACAACACATTATCAAATGAACACGTTACACTTTATTGACCGTCATGCAATGCGAACATGGACGCCTTACCGGATGTCATTTTTCTGATTCTAATACTGTCTGACGCCGTGACGTCAGACAATCACATATTAATAGTTGGTTTCTTTTCAAGGAAGCAGGAAAAGCGACTGAATAATCTAAGAGATTATAAATAATTAAGCATCAGAAGGTTTTCTAGTTTATTTACAATTTAAAATTTAAACATAGAATAAAAAAGATAATAGGAACCACCTACGACACACTGAGTCAAACACAAACAATGATAAAACATATTTGATTCTAAATTCAAAAAAGGATAAGGCACAAGGTCAGCCTATGAAGTCTTTTTAAATTTCAATGTTTTTAGAAAATGCCTAAAAATGCAATACAAATGCAACCTATAAACTGTAAAAATATTCTTTAAGACTTTATTTAATCTTCAAAATTCATGTATTAATATGAGGAAGGTGCAACCTTAAAAGCGAGCGAAGAATGAAGGAGAGACTCTCAAATGACTGTATTGCTCACAGACCATGACCGACATCATAAAGACATCAGTTTCAGAGATCATAATGGCATAAATTTCTTATTAGGGTCTGATGAAAAACTTATTTTCCCATTGATGGATATCTTGAATTTTGAGCATGCAGTCCTGATGGAAACAAATTTTGAAGGGATCTCCTAAAGTAAATTGTAATCAAGTTTGGTTCCAATTCGATCAGTGGTTTAAGAGACCATGTCTTTAAATGAATTTTTTTGCCCTGCTGGTGGCCATCTTGGATTGGATGCAGACCTATGCAATAGATAAAAGTATTAAAGGGCACTGGTACCCAAGGACCATTGTGACCAAGTTTTGTTCCTATCGGCCCAGGGGTTTCATTGGAGATTCTTTGAATTAATAAGGGGGAGAGAAGGAGTTTCTCAGAGGTGCCGTCCTAAAATATGACTTCTTAGTGATGGGGTCAAATATTTTGAATTTTATCTTTTTAAGCTTTTATGGTATTTGTGTTGATAGTGTTTTTAAGTTCACACCATAGATATGCACATACAAAAAAATAGCACAATGATAACATGGATAATAAGATTTAGATCTCATGTTATGTCTTTGTTTCTGGGTTTTTCCGACACTGCCATTGTCCTTGGATTGTTCTTTTTGGACTGACGGTTCGGTTCTCACTTACTCTAAAGTTCCGCAGCACCCTACCATATACTGTCATCCAAAGGATTTTATGTCAAATCAAATCCTTCCATGTAATTTATAGTATGGAACTTGTTTTTTTTTTAACTTGTACTATATCGAGAGCATGTTTCAACATAATTTTTATCGGACTTTACATACTGGATTTACAGGAAGTAAAGGTAAAGGTAAAATATTACTGGTTTTTAAGATGATGTTTGTCTTGTTAGAGAAGTTTTATTTAATTATTTTCATTACCCTTTTCACCCTGAAGTATTTGTTTGCGGATGATATCTTCAATGTAAACGCTTTTACATGCCAAAAGCTGCTAGTATTTCATTTCGAATATTCAAATAGTCAGCAATTTCTTATTTTGTAAACAATAGTGTTCATTTCTTTGTGTACATAGTGTTTGTATATTTTATTTATGTTTTTATAATAGTTTCTTTGTAATTCTGTTTGGAAAAATGTTAGAATTGCTCTATTTTTTATTTTGTTTTACATGCTTTATGTATTTAATGGGAGATGAAAGTTTAATAAAATATTCAATTTAGGGGATAACTCGTTTTATTCTGCGGGGGTCTGACATTTTTTTTTAGTTTTGAAATAGACATTCAGTCCCAAATAAAAGTTAAAAACAAATACTCTTGCATACACCTTTTTGCAACCAGACTCTACGTAGAGTATGGTAAAAATTTGAAAATAAATATTAAGTACCTTAAGTGTTTGAAAAAAAAAATCTGACTCTTGAATTTTCAGAAATAAGGCACCGGTCATTTAACTTAAAAGCCTGGGGACTATGATTTTTTTTCCCAAAAAATATTTTGAAGTTGTTTTTATGCGAAAAATTTTTTTTGGCTGCAATAACAATGAACAAAATCTGAAGGGGGCTTTCTGCCCAAAAATATAATGCTAATTTTGATAAAAATATTTTTGATGAAAAGTAAAAAAAAAAATTCTGTTAAGAAAAAAACCATACTCCCCCTTCAAGTTAATGGGTTGATCCCGAAATATTCTGGCTTTGCCAAACGACAAACAGATTTGCCAGAACCCCCACGTTCTGCAATATCTCATTTTGTTTTTTGACCCAAGTGAGTTAAAACAGAGAACGGAGGGAGAAGACATGAGTAACAAGAGGGGTATATTTGAGACATGTGCAACTTGAAGTCCTTCAAAAAAATATTTAGTGTTACCTGGATAAATTACAAAGCAGTGGAAATATGTATAGTGTTGGTTTTTGAAAGAAAACGAATTCATTGTATCCGAATAACGTTTTATTTGGCAATGGCGATGTGTGAGACCTACCAAGTCTGTTCAAGTCTCCTAAATACACTCATCCATTCAGTGAAAAAGATTCAAATTTACACTCAATCTTATTCATAATTCAGGATCTCAACATGATATTTATCACCAACTGTCATCTCAGAATGCATTGCAGTATCAACAGCACTTCAGTTCTTTGATTTTATGCAGTTGTCGGTCCTTGAAGTGTAGGTGTACTGTGCATTTCCGGGGTAGCAGACGCTTTGACAATTTGACAATTTTCACAATCATTTGAGCATTATGATGTTTTAAAGCGTAATGCCATTAAATTTGAAAGTTTTCGGTCAAATATACACGATTATTGGAGCGTTAAAACTAAGGAAAGCGATATCCTAATTTCAAGGTAAGACATTTATCATGGATAGTAATTTCACCTTTGAGTTCACTCGAGGTGTTAGATGGACATATTTTTGATACATGATTGCATGCATGTGTGTTTCCGAATGCATTTTTTGGCTAACTTTATAGCAACTTAACGCCATCAGTCATGAGATCTTCGTTCGCCGTTTCTGTTGATTTAATTTATGCTAATTTTAATGTTTGTATCAATGCATATCGTTTCTCATGTAGTTGGCTTTATTTAGAACAAAATTTAATTGAAAGGGAAAAGTGACACTTGAAATAAACCAACCGATCGAATGATTGAAATGACATTGACATTTTTTAAATGATCGGGACGAACGCATATTTAACATGTTCTAAAAAAACACAAAGGATTATGGGAACCAGGTCGCCATGTTGGATGAATAGTCACGCGAGAGTCGGCGATGTTTGACGAAAGATTTGAACATCGTCAAATGGTATCTATTTATAGCTATGATCTATTTATAGCTATTTCAAAAAGATTATTTTTTTACCACATTTCTACCATAAAGAGCGAGCTTCGCTCGCTTATTAATCAATCCACGATATCGGCTGCCACAATTCAACTTAAGGATGTAGTAAGGTGAGGTTTTTGAAAGTCCAAGACAGCTTTTCCCGCCAATTTTTAAAATTTGATATATGTTGAAAACAAGGTCCATAACCTATCAATATTTTTCGCTGATTTTATTCCTTCAATTTATGGTGACAATTCAAAATCCTAGATTTATTTAATTTCACCTTACTACATCCTTAAGTAAGCAACATAGACTTGCATACCTTTCTGCTTACCACGTGATATATACAGAAAAGAAATCGACCAGTATTTCATCTATATTCTTTACTTAGTTAAAGGATAGGTTCTGTATAATGTCTGAATCCTGCTTTGTCTCTAAATTCTCTAGAGTCATTACGACATCATCCACAAAAAGATAACACTACCTTGTACTGTTTAAATGGCAGAACAGCTTGTTTGGATACTTACTATACTGCTTCTAATAACTTACCTCGGTATATGCCCATTTCGACAACCTATGTCATTTCAGTGCAGATCATATCAAAATATTTGGAAATCCATCAACCGATGGACATTATCGCATATTTATTAAGCCATTAGAACACACAGTCTTATTTTACAATTTGGACTCGGTCCAAACAAGCACATCCACACCATGTCGACCAAATTGCTATTTAATCGAAAGATTTCAACATCTTTTACAGAAGAAACCAATCTATATAAACTACATTCTGGTTGGATAAAAAAGAGAAAAGTCAAAACTAAGATTGATATTAATGATTATCATCCTTCCCCATGGTTATATCAGCCTGTAGAGCCTTTCCGTAAAAGCCATATCTGGTTGACCCGGATATATCAGGAGTTAACCTGTATATATCAAGCGATTCTCCTACAGTTTCAAAGGCAATAACTTTTTTTCAAGGTTTCAAATGAAATAAAATGGCTGAAAATTGCATTTGCTCTTTCCGATTAGGTATTCAAAAAAGAATCATGATTACACAAATAGATACACTAGACGTCAGAAAAATTGTAGAAACTGGGTCATTGATATATCCTGCAGAGCTTTGACGTTTTCACATTATGACACCATAAAAGCTCCAAGGAACGATAGAATAGCGTAACAACCAAAGGTTCCTGCAAAATTCAAAATCGACATTATAATGAGTATTTCGGTCAAAATATTCATCCAGTTACAAAACATTTGCCAATAAATTGATAAAAAAAAATATAAAACATGTTTTTAAGCTTAAAATTGTTGAAAAGGCGAGAATGACATGTACGCCGAAATTCCCGCGCACATTTGGGAGAATTTGAAACCTCAGTACAATAATTACAAATCTAAAATACGAAATAAAGGATGATAAAGAAGTTATCGGGCTTTTGACAGCTGATGTATTGTAAAATATCAACCCGCTCGCCAGAATATGAAGCTTGGGGCTCATTCGCTACGCTCACTCGCCCCTGTGCTTCATACTCTGGCTCACGGGTTGATATTTTACGACACATTACTGTCAAAAGCCCGATAACATATACATACGAAGTAAAGAGAACAGATTATAAATAACATCAAGATACCGACATTTCCAAATGATACCTGAATAAATTTCAAGAAGAATAAATCCCCGCAAAACGGGACTTTCTAGATTGTATATCATTAAATGCATGCATGAGTGCCTAAAATACTGTAAAGCGTGAATGACTGGATTTTTGGCTATGAATAAATATAAACATGTACCTCCTTTAAAATCCACTATTTGGTATCCTAAATTGTAATTATAACTAAGGTTCCCACAGTCTTTTCGAATTCAAAGTCTTTCAAGGTCAGATTTTGTAAACTTGTGACACCGTTTAGGATTTATACGGAATTTTCCGCAGATGTTCTCAGTGTTTGCTGAATTTCATTTATTATTACAGTGGGAGCCATGATCTTGTGGAGATATGCAAGACTTCGCATATCTATCAATTAGGACATTGTAGGGTATTGGATAAACATGATACATGTGCTCAAAAATCATGTTCCTTGATATCACCCGGCACCTGAATCCGTTTTCAGGGGTGAGGGTACAGAGCCACCGGGCGCGTCCCCAGCTGGTGGATAGGGGTATGCCCTGTCTCTGCGGGGTGGTCGGGTCATAATACGGAAAGATTGACCGCTAACATTGTAGCCCAACCGTGTGGAGAAACGCCATGCTCCATGCAGTAAAAAAACCCTTCTTTCGCTAAGGAGAGCAGTCACTTGGTTTAATTTCCTGCCCCTACCCATTCCCCCTTTCCAGTGGCAACCAGCAATCAAAACTCGTTACCCCTGTTGTCCTTTCCATCTTTATTTCCTTCTTCTTTTACCTACAATTGTTTTGAAATAATTAACTTGTTCTTGTTTTGATATAGCTGAAATATTTGTCATTGGATGATAAACTCTAACTAACCATTCAATCAATCCTTGATATCACATGTTTTAATTATATAGAAAGAGACAAACCATGATGAATCACCGTGATAGTGGTGTCACATTCTAGAGGGTTCTAAGTAGTGACTAAAATCTTTTTTTCCTGTTAAGATATTTCAATTTTTCTTTACAAAAAACATGATAACAGTAAACACCTACAATGGCCGGGAACTACAATCACATGCCACAATTTACAAGCAAACTGTACAGAAAAACAATAATGAATACAAGAGACAAACATAAATAACGATAGGAAATCGGCATAGCTGGACTTAGTGCCGCTACAAGCAAAAGACAGTGGTAGGGTTTAACCGGTTTATGAGTACCCAAACCTCCCCTTTCTCTATCCCGTTTCCCTATAGTATAATAAGCATGCGAATAAAACCCATTACAGGTAGATTACTAACTCAATGACCACCATCTTGGAAAAGAAAAGCATATGACAAAACGTAATTTAGAAAGATGGGTCAAAGAGTGCTCGCCGCTTGACTGCCGGCTAGCTCAAGGAACCTAGTCTACTGAAAACTGTTGCAATTTTTTTGTATTATTGAAAAAAAATTGATTTTACCACTTGTATCTAAAAACTAATGTACACTTAATGAAATAAAAGGGACAACAGGAAACACCTACAATGGCTGAAAATTATAATTACATGCCACAATCTATTAGGGAACTGCACAGGAAATACACAAATAAGACAAAAGACAAACGTAAACAGCGAGAGGAACTCGGGACAGCCAGACTTGGTACCGGCACTAGCAAAAGCCAGTGGTAGGGTAAAACCGGTTTATGGGTACCCAAACCTCCCCTTTATCTGTCCCGTTTCCCTATAGTTTAGTAAA
>MJUU01055905.1:28441-40671 GCA_002080025.1 Modiolus philippinarum
ACTACGGAAGAAAAATCAAATTCAAAACTTCCCGCAGGATTTGGTCAAGAATCATCATATATTTCAGTAGACATCGGCAGTATCAGTGAGAGGCCAGAATGTGTTTAAAATTTTCAGGTCACTAGATCTCAAAGCTAATTTAACGGATGCAAGCAGAGTACCTTGTCAATATCCCCTATTACGTAAATAATGTAAGTTACGTCCCAATTTTTCTGGATTTTTAATCAATTTCTGGCATTTTTTAACAACATTACCGTAAAAACGAGGATTAGAAATACCCGTAGAAATAAGCTGTTTGCGAGTAACGCCATATTTAGATATTAAATATTCATATTTGTTATAAAACTTCTTACTTATGAAATCTGTTACCTTGTTGTAAAAGTTTGGCTTTGATACTAACTCTTTTTTGGGATACCATTGCCAATTTTTTTCATTTATGAAATTGTGCTTTAAACATCTACTGAAAAATATTGATACAATTAATAGATTGATCTGAAACAGAACTTTTATTTTATTCAAAACGGTATTGGGACGTTTCAAAACATCACCTTAGAAGTAATAAGTAAATAATACTCTGCAAGGTATTGAAAATCAATGCCCACATACGAATTCTGTTACACCCTCAGCAAATAATTGTTTTGTTTTTGAGAATGATCTAGGTAATCCCATTTGGAATGGCGAGCCAGGGGTGTTTTTTTATATTACCTGCCTCCGAATCCCTTATCAACAATGTATAGTTCTATTTGGGAACATTCTTTCATGTACCCCTTCTCGTTTCTAGAAAAAACACTTGTTTGAAGTTGGAGAGGTACAATATTGGTGCTTGATTAAGGAACATATTTTCCTTCAAGAATAAACTATAGCAGCATTGTTTACTTCCACTGAAAAATCGGAGAAATGAGTAGGGGCAGGACAGTAGTCATTCATAATCCGTACGACCTCCAAGTGAGTCTTCTGAACTGCATGGGGCGTGGTTTTACTCAACACAATTGTCTGCAATGGTTCGCGGTCAGGCCATCCGTATTATGAACTGTCTACTTCACTGCCACTGGAAAATGGGAGAATTGGGTAGGGACAGGAAATAAGTCAGTTTAAGATGAAAACCAAAGCGAGTCGTGCTCCTCAACGGAAACTATAGAAGGGGTCAAACTAGTCAATTCATTTAACTTATGGGTAAAAGATGAAAGATCAAAAGAAGGAATGGACAACAAGTGAAGCGAGTATTGATTTCTACTGGAACATGGAAGCAATGGGTAGGGACAGGAAATGAATCCTTGTATACGATCCCAAGTGGGTAAGCTCATGCACAAGAAATATAGAAGGGGTATCTATGCTTCACAGATCTTGATTTTTCAACATACAGTTTGTCTAGAATGGCTCGTCTTCATGCTTTCAGCATAATAACCTGACTACCCCGCAAAGATTAGGCGTTCCCCTTTCCACTACCCGGGAACGCGTAATGCAGTATTATTTTGATAGAGACCTATGCTTTAAAAGAAAATTGTTCATCTATCGGAAGCTTTCTTTAACAATGATTGTCATATTTCGGAAATAGGTATGTTTTATTTCTTGTTTTATGAATTAACCGTATATTCCCGATGTGAATCGGTAGTGCATATTTTTAAGTGAAAATTCGTAGAAAATATTGAAACTCCGTATTTGAAAACACCTCTGAGTAAAATATTGAATCGGATTTGCCTGGTATGGAAGTAAAAGCTCCTGCTTTCCGATTGTTGAGATGTTCTCTTTTACACCATATTGTTTTTAAAGTTTAAGCATGTGTAATTTAATATTGGAGTCTATGGGAGACTGAATTAGTGGCGTTATACCAAAGAGCCATTTCATCGACGTTCATGTTAAATGCTCACCGAAAGATAAAATACCTTTACCTATAAAGCGCAAAAAAGATCTCGATGATGTTTTCTATTGGTTTCCGACAACAAATATATCATACGAGGGAACAAGACATGGTTTGTTTAGTCACGACCGATACGAACTTCAAGACTTTTTTCCGGATTTTACACATTTTAAATCTTTTCTCCCGACCGGGAAAGACCAAATCTGTTTTCCCGGTAGCGTGGGAACCCTGTTTTCAAGGATTTTTGTAACCATATTTTTCAATGTACCATTTAGGATTACGATAGAATTTTCCGCTGATGTTCTCAGTGTCTGCTGAATTTCATTTAAGAGTACAATGCGAGACTGCGATTACAACCATGATCTTGTGGAGATGTGTTAGATCTTAAACATCAATCTTGGTATCGAGACATAAGATGAAGAACAACAATTAAAGCGTTGTTCCATTTGCTTAATCCGTTCATGGATTTCCAGATGTTTTGATGTGATCTGCACTGACGAGATATAAGTTGTCGAAATGCGCATATGCAGAGCCAAAATTCTCAGAAACCTCGGTATTTTGTTATTTGTTATTATTGTGCTTTACTACATGAAAGAGAATTAATTTCACATGTTAAATCAACGGAGGATCCAGCTTCCATAAAGGGGGATCCCAATGAGTTTCCAGAAAAAGGGGTTTCAGACCATTTTTTGGTCAGTTTTTGGTAGATTTTGCACGGAATTTTAACTTTTTCGTTAAAAGGCTGAGAGTTCCGAGGGTTGGATCCGCAAATGTTACTAAATGGGACGCCATCATAATTATCCGACATACTTAAGTATTACACAATTTCATAACTTTCATAACTTATTAAGAACAAAAACAAATAAGTCCGTAATGTTCATTAGTTGAGCTTAATTACCCGTAAGACAAAACAGATCAAATTCTAACCCTTGATTTTTTTAAGATTAAAATACAACCGAGTACGATATTTTTATTTGGTTTCATTATTGATGACCATTTTAAAGAGGTGGAGTCGCTTACTCGTTTCCTTCAGCATACCAGTTTTTGTCAATGTATTAAATCTTTACCAAAATTGTGTTATCAGATCATCCGTTATGAGAAAAGAAAATCAATTCAAATGTTTTTTCATACTTTCAGATGAAAGATTCAGCCACTGAACTTGCCATTTCATTGCAATTTTAACAGATTTCAGCAATTTTTGTTAAAATTCGCTGTATAGAACATACAGAGCCAAACTATACTAACAACCATTTGGAGGGCAAATGTTTATACACTCGCAACAAAAAAAAATGGTTTTGGTTCTCGGTGTCTTTCGAGTAGTACCATCTTCCCAAACACTGTAAAATGGCTTTAATAGAGAGAAATTGCTATTTACAGCCATGCTTACACGTAAAAAAAACATACACGCATGGCATATATTAATTTTACTCTTAGGAAGTACAAATACCAGAGACTACCTTCAACATTTGAGATTATTCTAAAAGTAGCTCAAGTTATGAACAAAATGCACGTCTTTGTGATCCTATTTCTTTATTTTTAATAATTCAAAGTTATATTTCCTTGCTATTTTCAGTTTTTTTTCGCATAAATGTATTTGCATATTTCTTCTTTGTGTGCTTCTATGATGTAGTGAAATATTTCTTCGAAACAGTAAAAGTTCCATTCACAAAGTTGCAAAAGTGCTGCTGACACAGTCCATTTTACTACAAAAGTAACATATAATACTTCAAGTTGAAAAAAATAATAAAATTGCATGGAATGGCTAAATACTGCTAATTTCAATAAAAATAATACGTCAGTCAGCCTACAACTGTGTTCTTGATAAAACAGTAATCAGACCTACAGTACTACCGTAAACAGTATACAGTTGACAATTTTATTAAAATGATATTTTCGCCATCAAAAAGAAAGTACATATGATTTTCTGGCTTTGTATTTGCAGTTAATTATACAATATACTAACTATATGAATATAAAGACAGACACACACACAGGAGAAAAGAAATAGCTCTATTTCTGTTTTATGACTGTTTATTTCACCTTTGAATATAAACTTTTAAACTTAAAATCAACATGTTACTTATAAATAATATCATATTAGGATACATCAATCTTTCATACACGTTGGGCGAACTTTACAAACTTAAAAAGTTCCCTAAGTCAAAGACAATGTGTAAAAAACTTACAGGACATGTATGCTGTTTCACATTTTTTCTGTAAAAACGTTGTACAGCCTACAGATTGTACCGTAAGACAGATATTTCAGGCGCACAGGTTCCTATACTGTGACCAAACTGAGTTATGAATTTCCACGTCTAATGCAGTCTAGAGATGCCTTTTATATTTCTCTTACAGAAGCAGACTCACTATGGGTCTCATGGTAGGCTAAAGTTCCTGCCCCTACTCATTTCTCCAATTTTCCAGGTTCCGTAACCACTTGTTGCGCCAGTTGACCTTTCCTCCTTTATATGTTTCCTTTTCTACTTCTGACTTTTTGACTTCATTAACTCGTCGTCCTGATAAAAGTGATTTATCTGAAACATTGCACACGAGACGTATACCTCTAATAAATCAATCAATCAAAATAAAGAAGTAGAAAAATGATGAAATTAAAGAAACGGACTCCACAGATGAAATGGCAAAATTAGTTCTTCTCATCTAAATATAGAAATAAATATGTTCACCTCAGTCATCATTTTCATTGTTTAGTCTTATGTTATTTTTGTCAAAAAGTTTTATTCTGTTTACATCATTCTGCATTTAGGAATGAGTATCGTCAACAAAATATTGTATCATGATATATCGATACAGGGCAAGCGTATCGTGATACGTATCGATACGTATCGTCTTCTGATTTCTCAATTTGATTACATTTTTAAATCTTCTTCTTTTAACTATTTTATGTGATAAAATAGAAAATTATTCCTTAGTGAGACAAGAGTGTTCATTTTCATTTAAACAAATAAATTTGTTTGTCCTTTTTCTGACTTTTCCATACCAAAATCAGAACATTTCGAGAATTTAGGTGGTACTGATTCTGAAATTTTAGCAGAAATCAGAAAACGATACGTATCGATACGCTGGATTCCGTATCAATATACCTAGTTTGTTGAAAAATATCGCGATATATCGATATATCGGTGTATTGTTACACCCCTATCTGCTTGCTAATCAATCGATCTTGCTAGAGAATTGAAATAATGATTTAAACATTGCTTTTGTGCAAATGGCTGGAAACGTTGCTCTATTTCTCCAACAAACATGGTGTCCATCTATCGTTTGTGTTCCTTTACGACTTTTACTTTGTTGAAGCACAAAGTTTTAATCTGAGGTGTGATATTATCGAAATCATCTTTCAACTAAGGAATTTGACCATTACAATTTGAGTGACACGTTAAATTGCTTTTATATCAACGTTGCAGAATAGCCCTCATTTCAATAATTTACATTTCTTCTGAACAACTTGAATTAAATGATCAAGAAACTGTGCCAAAGTGTACCCCCTTGGAATTATGTACAAAACTCCAGATGAGTAGAAAATTTCCTGATCGTTGGTGCTCCTCCATTGATTGTTCTAGCTGGAGCAGGCAGGGAAGAAAATCCTTAGTTCCATATTATATATGTGTTCTTTTTTCAATATTATACCATATAATGTTAAATTAAAGCTCCATCCTATATTCCACAAAAATGTTTATTGCCTTCACCTTTGTTAAAGCTATTCAAAACTATTGAGAAATTGAAACCAAGCAAACAAACAAGAAACATAGAAATTCAAAACATAGTAACACAAAATAGACATCAATAATCTTACTTTTTCCTAAGTAAAATTAGTGCTACGATTAAGTCATTGTAATGAAGTATTGTTTCATGGGGTAAATTGCACTCGGATGAAGAGAAAAGAGAAAACAAACCGTATTTTTTCTTTTACATCTCGCATTCAGGTTGAAAGATGTTTTCTTCATTTTGATGCCTACGAGATACGGCATTTTGAATTTTTCTTATTGGTTCATCTTGTTATACTTTTTGATTGGGATCTACATCCATACAAGTTAATGATTAAAAAAAGATAAAAATGATTCCATGGAAAATATTTTTCTGTGTAGGTTTTTGTTTTAAAAAAATAATATTATGATTGAATATCATGTGCAATTTTATTTCATTATGAAAACGCTACACTATTTATGCTGTCACTGTGTATACCACACTTTATTTTAGATATATGCATAATTTTATTCCAAGAAAAGCAACATTTGACACTATGATTCTGAGTATCCTATGATAAAGCAGATATAAGTTTTCTTATATTTTATTCGATGTTGTATTATTTATTGGTCCCTTTGTCAGACAAGGAATGACGGTGTTTAAAAGAGTACTTTGGAAGAAATCTTATGCTTGTTGACGACCCCACATCAATGACAATGTTCAGCATGATGATGTTAAGCATCTATCAAGTGAATTTCGCTAAAGCCGATGCCGTCTTTAACTTACTATGAGGTATAGGAGTGTTTGTTTTTTGTTCATGTTGTTGAAGGCCTATAATTGTAACTTCTAGATGAAAAACATCACTGAAAGCGTTGTTCCATTTGCTTAATCTTGCCATGCATTTATAGGGACTTTGTTCTATGTATATTTACTCCATATCCCATTAATATTTCATAACATCAGTTTTGATGAATCAACCTGTTCTGTTATCATGTTGTTTTTTCCTACAACATAACTGCTAATTTTTCGACATGTATAGTAAAGTAAGTGGGAACCGAACCATCAGTCCAAAGCGAACAACCCAAGGACAATGGCAACGTCGGAATATAAAAAAACAAACAAACAAACAAAGACACAACATGAGCACGGCACAGAAAAGAAAACGAAGACACACACATACAAAAATGAACAACAAGCACCGAATAAAAAACCATGGGTGAGATCAGGTGCACCGGTAGAGTAAGCATCTCCTTCTTATAAGACACCCGCCGTGTTGAACATGTCAACTCCGGTAGTAAAGTCAAATCCGATAGAGGAAAAACAAACTTTAGTGGCAAAGAGAAAGAGCTGTTGTCATCTGGGAAACAGATATCCCATAGCGGTCCACAAGATCGTGATGTTGACCGTAAAACTATTGTAGTGATGACATCAAGTTATGGGCAACATACCCTTGCTTAAGTAGCCTTTTGATGACACCCCCGGTTTTCATTGGAGTTGACACTAAAAGCGCCTTCGTTCTCTATGTCGTGTTTATATTCCTGTTAATAGCACTGTTCCTTCGGTATCCTACTGCCGTTATATAAAATACTCATCGTTGCAGCAAAACAGGCGTAATCTTTAACCCTTTCCTTTAAATATAACATAAAATATGAGAGCAACAAACAATTGTCTCACTACAACTTAGATAATGGAATTTATCGCTGTATATGACTATACAAAAAATTATTACATGTAAAAATTACCATTCAATCGACTTGTGTCTCCTCAGCACTGATCGATTCGAAACATCTGTCAGACCATAAACCACTAGCTATATAAACAAGTGTGGACCCAAATTGCTGTCTCGCCCGTTTCTACTTGGTCGCAAATTGATGTGAAAACTAACTCAAACTGCCTAAATCAGAAACTGTGAAATTATATTAACTGACAAAAGCAATGTAGCAGACTTTCATGTATCACCCAAAACCAAAATGCCAAATATCAGTGACATACCACTGATAGATACTGAGAAACCAAATATGTTCACTAGACTGTGAAAATGAAGTCAAGGGATAAAACAAAATTGCAGGCTGTCATCTCCCATCTAAGACAATCCACATACCAAATATTATTGACCTTACATTAATAGATACTAGGAAACTTAACAAGATCACTGATGAAATTGAGGTCACAAGTCATTTAGCAGACTGCCATGTACTACTCAAAACCAAAATATACAAAATATCATTGACCTACCACCTATAGTTACTGAAAAAAATGACCTAATCATAAAAACTGAACATGCTCAGTAGACCTTGAAATTGAGGCCAAGGACAAAAGCCATATGACAGACTGTCATGTGTACTACCTAAGACCAACCTACATACCATATATCATTGACCTACCATTTATAGTAACTGAGAAACTAAACTCAGCACAAAAACTTAACATATTCATTGAACCGTGAAATTGAGGCCACAGACAAAAGCTATATAGCAGACTGCCATGAACTACTCGAATGCAACCCATATACTAAATATCATTTACCTACCACTTATAGATACTGAGAAAGTGACCTAATCACAAAAACTTAAGATGAAAGTTTACGCCGTCGCCGCCATACTTTGTACGTATATGTATCGCTTTCCGCGCCTTCGACGCGGGCGAGACAAAAACTGATGGAAAAAAAATTCTTCAACAGGTTATAAATAAATACCCAATATAAAGCTGCGACAGAGCTTTGCACAAGGTAGATGCGCCTTTGTTTAGATTAAAATTCAAAAATCTATAAATTGCAAGTGTCGGAATAAAGTCGGTTTCTAGCTAGCCCTTAATTGATTACTGGGCTGGTAAACATCCTTATGGATTAACAATCGTCACGTGAGGCATAAATCCTCCGGTTATAAATAGCTAAAAACTGAATTGACTGTGAATTATGATAAAACTTTTTCAGTACGATGACCTAGACAGAAGCCAGACATTGTCATCTATTTCACAGCTAAGTTTGGCCAAATTTGAATTATTAATTGTCTGATAATACTAAAACATATTAATACATTATGCTGTAATTTTTATATTTTGCTATTAATAATCGTTATATCATTAAAAATGCAATTTGTCCAAACAGCTGCTGATAAAACAATACAAAACAAAATGATACCAGTCAGATTAATTTTATCTTCATTCGTGTTTAAAATAGCAATGATTGGTGAAAATAACGCCGATTCTAAAAGCAAATGATTTTTGTTTTGCGGAATTTGGAATTAATTATATTCTCCAAAAATTGGGACACTGCCATGAAATGACGACGCCTAATCGTAATCAGTCTGTCCGTTACCATTTTCTATGCCGTATGATAACATTGGATTGCCCTCACGGATTTTAACGATTTTTATATTCAATGTTAGGTTTGACAAAAGAAAGGTCCCTTTCGATATTGAGGAAAAAAGGAAAACGATTTTTGTGGAAAAACTTGTTTTCTTTTTATGAAAAAGGCATATTTTGAGATGTAGCTCTATGTTGTAGGAAAACTTTAGATAAGATATGCCTTCGAGGATTTTTATAAATATAGTACACGTTGTTGAACACCCTGTTTTGATTCTGAGGAAAAACACAGAAGTTTTGGGGGAAAACCGTAACTTGAAATTACATGCATAAACTTTTAAAATTAAAGTATTAAAAACAATGTTAGACTTGATCAAAGAAAGGTCCTTTTTGATTTGGAGGAATTGTTTTTTTTTTTTAGAAATGATAAAAGGAATGTTCCTTTCTATGTAAGGGAAAATATGAAAACATTTTTCTCTGCTGATGTACTGATGAGCCTGAGGGTATTCACCAACCCAGTAGCTAGTACTTCGGTGCTGGCCCGAAAACCGAAAAATTATCAGCAACTTCGGTATTTTATTATCTTATATGAAACAAGAGGCTCTCAAGAGCATGTATTGCTCACCTGGCCATTGATTAACGTGTTTCCCATGGGGTCCAATGTTAAAACTATGTTTTCAGCAGGCGGCCATCTTGGATATCGCACCGACCCCCTTTTTTGTAAAGGACCACCCAAGGACTATTGTGGCCAAGTTTGGTTCCAATTGGCGAAGTAGTTCCAGACAAGATCTTTGATCTTTTCCCATAGGTCTAATGTTAAAGCTGTTTCCCACTGGCGGTCATCATGGATGTTACTCTGACCTGAAAACATTTTTTTGGCAAGTAACCACCCAAGGACTATAGTGGCCAAGTTTGGTTCCAATTGTTCCAGTAATTTCTGAGGAGAAGATTTTTGAATGTGTTTACTTTCCTATAAGGTCTAATGCTAAAACTATGTTTCCCGCTGGCGGCCATCTTGAATATCGCACAAACCTGAAAAACACCGTTTTTGTAAGGGAGCACCCAAGGACTATTGTGGCCAAGTTTGGTGTCAATTGGCTCAGCAGTTCCAGAGAAAAAGATCTTTGAAGTTCAACGTGTTTTCCCATAGGTCAAATGTTAAAACTATGTTTCCTGCTGGCGGCCATCTTGAATATCGCGCCGACCTGAAAAACACATTATTTTGTAAGGGACCATCAAAGGACTATTTTGGCCAAGTTTGGTTCCAATTGGCCCAGTAGTTCAAGAGAAGACCTTTGAACATGTTGTCCCACAGGTCTAATGTTAAAACTGTTTCCCGTTGGCGGCCATCTTGGATATAGTGCTGACTTGAAAATAACCTTTTTGTTAGGGACTACCAAAAGACTATTGTGGCTAAGTTTGGTTCTGATTGGTCAGTAGTTTCAGGGAAGAAGATCCTAGAACGTGTTTTCCCATAGGTCCAATGTTAAATAACAAAATTTCGAAGTTACTGTAAATTTATTTTCTGCATATGCGCATTTCGACTAATGTCTCATCAGTGCAGATCAAACCAAAACATTTGGAAGTCCATTCACGCAAAAACGCGAAAAAGCTGATTGAGAACAAATGCATGTTACCAAAAGGATCTTAATATAAAAGCCAAAATTCAGCCAAGGACAGAGCTATGTATAAGGGAGATACTCCTTAGATTTAAACAAATTCTGTAAAATTTAGATATTGCAAGTTTCAATAAAGTCAATTTCCGGGTCAGCACCGAAGTACTGACTACTGGGTTGGTGAATACCCTCGGGGAAACTATGTTTCCCGCTGGCGGCCATCTTGGATATGACACGGACCTGAAAAACACCTTTTTGTAAAGGAATATTGTGGCCAAGTTTGTTGCCAACTGGCTCAGTAGTTGAAGAGAAGAAGATCCCTGAACGTGTTTCCAAATAGAATCCAATGTTAAAAATGTTTCCCGTGGGCAGCCATCTTGGATATCGCGCCGACCTGAAAAACACCTTTTTTGTAAGGGACCACCTAAGGACTATTGTGGCCAAGTTTGATTCAAATTGGCAAAGTAGTTCTAGATCTTTGAACGTGATTCCCATAGGTCCAATGTTACAACTATGTTTCCCGCTGGCGG
The DNA here is from genome assembly GCA_002080025.1 of Modiolus philippinarum. NCBI lineage: Eukaryota > Metazoa > Mollusca > Bivalvia > Mytilida > Modiolidae > Modiolus > Modiolus philippinarum. The sequence goes on from MJUU01055905.1 coordinate 39,451, forward strand.
CCATCTAGGATATCGCGGTGACCTGAAAAACACCTTTTTTGCAAGGGGCCAAGTTTGTTGCCAACTGGCCCAGTAGTTTCAGATGAGAAGATCTTTGAATGTGTTTTCCAAAAGGGTCAAATGCTAAAACTATGCTTCCCGCTGGTGGCCATCTTGGATATCACGCGAACCTGAAAAACACCTTTTTTGTAAGGGACCACTCAAGAACTAATGTGGCCGAGTTTGGTGTCAATTGGCTCAGTAGTTTCAGAGAAGAAGATCCGTGAAAGTGTTTTCCCGTAGGGTCTAATGGTAAAACTATGTTTCCCGCTGGCGACCATCTTGGATATCGCCAACACCTTTTTTGTGAGGGACCACCCAAGGACTATTGTGGCCAAGTTTGGTTCCAATTGGCCCAGTAGTTTCAGAGAAGAAGATCTTTGAATGAAAAGCCGGACGGACGACGGACGCACAGGCCAGGTGAGATAAAAATGCATATTTTTTAGAATAAGCTCTATGTTGTGTGATAACTTACGATTGCTTTCAAATATTCAAATCAATTTTATATACAGTGTTGGACACAATCAAAGAAAGCTCCTTTTTGATTTTGAGGAAAACCGTTTTTACATTGAGAAAGGCAAATTTGATCCAGTATTTTACTCACTTTTTTCAAAAGTATCCTCTCGACTAGAACGAAATTTCATGTAGTTGTTACTAAACATTTATAGTTGTGTATGTAGTATTTTCATGAAATTGGGTAAAAAGGTTCATTGGACACACCCTTTCTGACCTTGTAAGTATTTAAGAGAATGTTATGTTGAAATCTTTATTGAAGATTCATTATTTACATGGATCTTGGTTCCCAGGCATAAAGTAAAACATATAAGAATCTAATTAAGACAAAGAGCTCAATAATGATAGACCGATGATCAAAATTATAAATACAACTTACCACTAAATTGTAATATTTGCATTTAAAATAAGAAATAGCATTTAAATACAGTTGAACGATTTTGGTTCAACTTGGAAAAAGGTCGAACACCATGGATGTTTTGAGCCCCTTTTGTTTTGGGGCTTTGTTCAAAATTAAAAACAGTTTAAACCTTTATAACTCAACTCTTTAACAGTGTCATAATCTGAAGCCTGTTCTACTGACAACTGAGTGTAAATCTCCCTGGCTTTTCCAATTAACACACTCTGTAGTAACATTGACCAATTGTGTTTTGGCCACTTTAAATTCTG
>MJUU01055905.1:74320-87238 GCA_002080025.1 Modiolus philippinarum
CATGTAGATAGATCACCCCAAGATGATGTGTCGCATACCTTGGTTGGTGACCTCTGACCTTGACCTTTGACCTCAGGATCACATTCATGCTTTTTCAATGACAAAGTCGTGTCTGGGCTATTACTTTTTATTCTTTTGAGATAGGCTTTTGATATTTCGTATGTGGATAGATTGCTTCAAGGTGACATGTCACGGACAATATTTGATGACTTTTGACCTCTAGGTCACACTTGGAGCGGGGCCCACAGAGATGGATACCATCTCACTGATGTCTAGTTAACATACTAAACAGGCATGAACAAAGTCCTTAAATAATAAACTTTATCTACAGCTATGAACAATTTCACTAAATAGTAGTTTTTAACATACAGCAACCAACGAAGTCCTTGAAAAGTAAACATAATCTAAAGCCATAGAGAAAGTTCCTGAATAGAAATCATAATTTACAGTAATAAATAAAGAAAAAAACATTACAGTTTAAAATAAAAAAAGAAGAATCGAAATTCTCCCTCCTCAGTCATTCGTTTAATGTGCACATCCGTCTTTTCAACAAAGGACAGAGTACCGCCAATATTTATACCCCCGCTTGAAAAGCTGGGGGGGGGGTATATAGTGAAAGGGTTGTCCGTCCGTCCGTCCGTCCTTCCGTTCGTCTTTCCGTCCGTCCCGTTACACCTGAGGGTCCGTCCCGTTACACCTGAGGGTAACCATCTCTCATCTGCTACTCCTCCTGAACTTCTGAATAGATTTTCATGAAACTTTAACACAGTCTTTGTGACATAATATAGATGTGCATATCCTATTTAAGAGATAACCATACTGTATTTTAGGATCTGAGGGGGTAAATCGTAGATTTTACTGTCGCAAACTGAGTTTTCCGGCGACGCGTCAGTGGAGCCAGAAAACGGATGTTTGCGACAGTGAAATCTTAGATTTACCCCTGAAGATCCTAAAATACAGTTTGGTTATCTCTATTCTAATGCAAATCCGGAAATAAACATTAAAAATCGACTTTTAAATAACTGGAAGTTTGGTGTGCGTCTGCGCCATGACGTTGCTATTGGTTCCGACGGTAAATCATTGATTTTACCCCCTCAAAATTCTGACGCTATCCAATTTAAATTACCGTTACAAACATAAGTGCACAAGAATTCAGAATTTGATTTAATTGATTTTTGGGGTTTCCAATAGCAAAACATGGACTTAGTCATTGCAATACAGGGGGTACCCATCTCTTATCCGCTACTCCTCCTGAACCGCTAAATAGATTTTCATGAAACTTTAACACAGTCTTTGTGACATAATGTACTCCTCCTGAACCACCGAATAGATTTTCATGAAACTTTAATACAGTCTTTGTGATATAATGTAGATGTGTACCTTCTATTTTAAAATTTGATTTAATTGATTTTTGGGGTTTCCTATAGCAAAACATGGACTTAGCCATTACAATACAGGGGGTACCCATCTCCTATCCCCTACTCCTCCTGAACCATTGTATAGATTTTCATGAAAGTTTAACACAGTCTTTGTGGCATAATGTAGATGTGCAACGCCTATTACAGAATTTGATTTGATTTAATGTTGGGGTTTCCCATTGCAAAACATGGACTTGGCCTTTACATTAAAATTGGGTTCCCATCTCTTATCCGCTACTCCTCCTGAACCACTGAATAGATTTTCATGAAACTTTAACACAGTCTATGTGACATAATGTAGATGTACACTTCATATTTTAGAATATGATTTAATTGATTTTTGGGGTTTCCCATAGCAAAACATGGACTTGGCCATTACAATACAAGGGGTGGTACCCATCTCCTATCCGCTACTCCTCCTGAACCACTGAATAGTTTTTCATGAAATTTTAACACAGTCTTTGTGACATAATGTAGATGTGCACCTCCTATTTCAAAAATTGATTTTATTGATTTTTGGGGTTTTCCATTGCAAAACATGGACTTGGCCATTGCATTATAAGGGGGTACCCATCTTTAATCCGCTTTACATTAAAATACAAGGGGGTACCCATCTCTAGTCCCCTACTCCTCCAGAATCACTGAATAGATTTTCATGAAACATTAACACTGTCTTTGTTACGTAATGTAGTTGTGCAACTTCTATTTCAGAATTTGATTTAATTGATTTTTGGGGTTTCCCGTAGCATAACATGGAATTAGCCATTACATTACAGGGGGTACCCATCTCTTATCCGCTACTCCTCTTAAACCACTGAATAGATTTTCATGAAACTTTAACACAGTCTTTGTGACATAATGTGGATGTGCACCTCCCATTTCAGAATTTGATTTGATTGAATTTGGGATTTCCTTTGCCATTACAAGTAGGTACCCATCTCTTATCTGCTACTCGTCTTGAAGCACTAAATAGATTTTCATGAAACTTTAAAAGTCTTTGTGACATAATATAGTTTCAGAATTTAATTTGATTGATTATCAAATGGGGGACCGGGGGTATATATCAGTGAGCTTTGCTCACAGTTTTTCTAGGTTTTTTTTTTACTTTTTAGATTTGTACAAATTATATTAGCAAAACATATTCCTATTCAGCCAGGTCGTGATTTACAAATATTTCTTCCATCTGGAAAACAAATTCGATTCGAACACACTCGATTAAACTTTCATTTTAAGTTACATGTAGCATTTAAAAGTCGGATTTTTATTTTTGAGAGGGAAGAAATATTTTGAAATTGGTACCTCTAATGATCATTCACTACAACAGTCAAACACTATCAACGTATAACAAACACTTCACTCGTTAATGGGAGTAAATATCATACAACAATACATCATTGTTTGGACAGGATTATGTTTTTGTAGTCGTCAAAAACAGTAGAACAAAATATCATAAACCTAAGTCATCGATAGGAGTAGAATCAAACAAAATTCAAAACAGGTTTTAAGAGACTTAGAAACCATACACAACGCAGTTGAAAATCGGCTTTACTGAATTTTAAATTGAATACAACATTTGATAGACAAGAACCTTTCTTAATGTCCGTCATCACTGAATTTAAAACCCGGGTACCATATAGTATAGTGGGAAAAAGAAGCACAAATTCTAAATGTCTTCATTACAGAAGAAAAATAACAGATACCTTACACTACACAACGGAAAGAGAAGCACAAAATATAACATGCTCATCTCCACTAAATTTAAAAACCTGATATCATACTCTACGTAATTAAATATATGTTTTAAGAACCTGACAGCATATACCTATTAATAGTTTCGTCAAGTTGCAGAAACACAATAAAAGCCCTTTTCCGTTGCTTCGTATTACAGTGTATTTGTATAGACTTTCGAATGCATTAACCCTTATACTGCCATCGGGCCGATTTGGCCGATTTTCACGACCGTTTACTGCCAGCGGGCCGATTTGGCCGATTTGCGTTACCTTTAACTGCCAACGGGCCAATCGGGCCAGTTTTTGTTTCCAGTAACTGCCAGCGGGCCGATCTGGGCCGGTGACAGTATAATTCATTCCAATTTATCTAAAACAGCCTTATTCTGAAAATTAAACGATTATTTGTTTCTCACAACTTTTTTGGAACGTTCGTGTTGACGTCATGTCTTTTATGACGTCACGTTTCATGACGTAAAGGTGACAATATGTAGAATCCATACAGCAGCCCAAAGGGTGCGAGCTTTTGCATGAGAACTAAATTTTTAAAGGAATCAGGGTTTCAGGAATATTCAAGAAGGAGAAATCAAAACTGGACGTCGGATTCCGCTTTTTAAAGGGTTTATGTACATGTTACATTATGTCAAAAACCCATGGGTCAACTAGGAATTTTTTAATTTTGTCTTTCTTTTTTCCACCTATTTACTTTTTTCTGATTTATTTTAAATTCTTTTTTGTGAATTTGGAAAAAAAGTATATTTGAGAATGCTTGAGCGAAATACGTCATGTCCGATTTGATAGAAAAAGACTGATCATGTAAACGCACCTATTAAAACTTTTTTGACACACTACAGGTGTTAACTGGAAAATAAGTTCCAAAAGATCTTGACGATTTTCAAATGGTGCCCCCGGTCTTTGTTATTGCGATTGCAGTTGTAAATGTACATTGCTATGGTGTGAGGTTCCTCACTGTGTTGAAGACAGATGCCTTGTTTTGGGACGTTTTAACCTGGAGATGGGATGTTGTCTCCTTGACATACCCATTTCCTTTCTTATTTGTATTGTTCATTTTTTTTCAAAATTCATGGTGTTGTTTCTAACTTGATTGTCTTGTGTTGTTTTCAGTTTATATGTTGTTTGAAATTTCCTTTCGTTGTTCATTATTATGGCGTTACTATCATTTTTATAAGAAGTGTCCTTTCTGTCCGTCATTTTCATGTTTTGATTTTATCTGCACTGATGTGACATAAGTTGTCGAAATGCGCATATGCAGAACCTAAATTTACAGTAACCTCGGTAATTTGTTATTTCATCAATGTAACCATGAATTTACATGGAGTTCTTTTTAATTTAATAGCTTAAAATAAAAATATTAAAATATATGTTGCGATACAGCTGAATGTCATATAAAATAGACAGAGTACAATTGTTTGTGTAGCTGTCGTACACGGAGAACAACAAAATAAAAATATGAAATTTAATTAAAACCTAAATAGAATCTATACAAAAGATATTAGGCCCAAATTATCAACATCGCTGAAAGAGTAAACTCCGAAATTTTGGGCCTCTTCTCTCCTGTATATTTATTTAAGATTCTAATTTTATTTCGTATTTTTATTTCGTTGTTCTCCATGTCCGACAGCTACACAAACATTCTTACTCTTTCTATTTTATATATATGCTTAAAATCTCGCTTTCATGTACTCTAGATGTCCAGATTTTTTTGCCTCGAGTTTAGGCGTGTGTCCGTGTGGAAAAGCGGCATTTCCAAGAGAGTATAGAATGAGGTCGACCCTAGATCCTATGGCGGCTGGCCAGATCCGGACAAAATCCCGATATCGGTTCTTTATATTATTGTAATATATGAACTCTTCAGTTTTAAAGGTAAAATATTACAAAATCTGCATAAAAAGGGTCAGAAAATATAATGCTTACGATGTTTTAATCTGTTCTTTACCTAAAGACGGTAGAAAGTTGTATGAGAGATGCTCACGTGAACTTGTGTACGCATAGAATCTGAATACAGTAGATTTACCACGAATCACTGTAATCTGTCTCATCTGTGCCAGCCCTATTGTATATAAATGATGAAAATAGGACGCACAGTGTCAGTGATGACGGTGTTTTATCAGATAAACAATGTTAAATTCCTAAATCTCGTTTCAAAGTACATGATTAAAACCAAACAAGAGCTTAAAAAACAATGGAAACATGAAGAAATTATTAACCAAATGTGGATATATGGAATGAAATAACAGATTATTGCCAATGGCAATGCTACATTGAACTGTGTTCGTTTGTATAGTGACGTTCTCGCTGTATCGCAGGATCAGCAATATTTAAAAAAAAATCTGACACCATCTTTGAAATTAAAAACAGTGATAGTATGGTACCCTGGTCATTGCCAGTGTACAATATACAGTGAAGAATTCATAGATATACACGTCAAACATATTGTGAAACGGATATTCGCTTACGTCTGCATAGAGAACAGTTTTACAAGGCATGAAACGAATCAGCAAAGAGCCCATCTATTTACATTAATTCAAACTATGAGAAGAATTGTAATGGACATAACCATCAGTACTATATATAACAGTTCATTTTCAATGGTTTGTGGCCAGGCTTTCAGTATTATTATCTGACAGGATTTTCCTCTAAATATACCAGCTAGCAACATGCCTAGTTAATCTTGTGCAGGGAACCTCTGTAATTAATCCAGATGCTGTTTGAACAAATGAGTTCATGTTTTAAATAAAAATGAACTGTATAAATGTTCATTTTGTTGAAATAAAGAAAAGAAAGGCAGCTAATATTATTATGGTCAGATCTTGACAAGCATTTTCATATGGCGTAAATATATGTACAAGGCCTTAATTTTTACAAGTTGCAAACTGAGAAAAGTAGACAAGCAATTTCTTTTTTAGCTTGCAAGGATAAAGCCAGGGTAATCGTTTGCCACCACTTTGCATCTGTCGTCCATTCGTTGTAAAAACAATGTATCTAAAGTTGAACCACCATCCGGGTAGCTGGGTGACCAGATATTCATATGAATCTAGGAAAACCAGTATCTGGTTAATTGGGTGGCTACTTCTAATATATATATGTAATCGAGTCATTATCCGGGTACCTAAGGGACAAATTCTACACCCATCTTTTCATGTGTATTCAATATCCAGGTAGCCGGGTGACAACCCCTACACCCATATATTCAAGTAAAACCAATACCCGGGTAGCCGGGTGGCAACTCCTACACACATATATTCAAGTAAAACCAATATCCGGTTAGTCGGGTGGCAACCCCTACACCCATACATTGAAGTAAAAACAATATCCGGGTAGCGGGTCGGCAACTACTACTAAACCAATATATTCAAGTTAAACCAATATCCGGGTAGCCGGTAGGCAACTCCTACACACATATATTCAAGTAAAACCAATATCCGGGTAGCTGGTTGACAACTCCTACACACATATATTCAAGTAAAACCTATATCCGGGTAGCCGTTTGGCAACTCCTACACCAATATATTCAAGTTAAACGAATATCAGGGTGGCAACTCCTATACGCATATTTTCAAGTTTAACCAATATCCGGTTAGCCGTTTAACGACTTCTCCAATCATTTTGAATATCTGCACTGAAGAGACATAAGTTGTCGAAATGTGCATATGCAGAAAATAAATTCAAAGTAACTTCGGTATTTAGTTATTTGAGTCGAACCATTATCCGGCAGCCCGGTGACAAATTCTACACACATCTATTCTGATGAAACCAATAACCGATTAGCCGGGTGGCGACTCCTACAACCCATATTTTCAAGTGTAACCAATATCCCGGTAGCCAGATAACAAATTTTCCGTACTTTTTAAACAATAGATAATTTGACTTTGACTTATTGTTGTTTCTCTGTGTATGGAATACCTTGTAAGCGCAACTCCTCTAAAAACTGCTACAGGAATTTTGATGAAACTTTACAAAGTGGAAGTATCATATATAGAGATGTACATGAAGGAATATAGAGCTAATAAAATGGATTTTGAATAAAACAAAAGAAATTTATTACTGAATTTGACATAAATACCACCAATACACAAATACAAAGTTTAACTATTTTGATACATTTAAATTAACACTACAACATGAATGGTGAATGCTTTGGAAGGCATTTTTCAAACAGAATATCTACAGGCAACATTTTTATTAATTTATATTTTTGTATTATGTCTTTCAATCTCTTGATACAATTATTTCAATAACAGTGCAAATTCAGATTACGGTTTTTTTCAACCTTAAAATTAAACATTCCCCAGAGACCTTCCTGGTGATGAAAATTTTGAAATTAACATCTTTAAATTTCAAAAATCTCTGTTATATTCATAGTATAATGATCAGCCATAATATGATGGCATTCCATGTCCAAAACATAAGTAATGAAATTGTGTCTAATTATTATCTTGCCAAACTGGTCACCAAGAAAGTTTCGACCCATTTCAAACCTGTTTCAATGTTACTGATCTACGTTAAAATAATTAACATTTTATGTACAATCAGATTTACATCGTAACACGCATGATACCACATTTTGTGTTGCATTTTTACAAAAGTCTACCGCCTGAGAAACTACAACACAAAATGTCATACAAAGTTCTTGCCTGGGTCTCCCATTTACAAATTGTACAAACAATTAACAAGACACATTACCTTTTAATCTGTAAATTGGAACACAGTGGCTCATCAGTCGGGGAGCAAGAACTCCAAATAGGTTGAATTACATGTACAAGTATTTAATAATGAACAATTACTAAGATAAAAATACTGACACATCTAACAACAAAATAATACAATAATATACAACTCCAGAATACACGTTCTACCACATTACCTTGTATCACATGCTTAGTCAGTCCAAAAAACATATACTAGTACACAATCCAGGACAACACGTTAACCCAGACTAGGGGTACTGCTATTCATATATCAATTATTTCTATGGACCAACGATAAAAACAAAGTAACCAAGAGTAATAAAATAGAATTATCACCACTTTCTGTCCAATATAAATAACTAGAATGCATAATACAATGAATAAAATACAAATACAATATAATAATACAATAATATACAACTCCAGAATACACGTTCTACAACATTTCCTTGTATTACATGCTTAGTCAGTCCAAAAAACATTATATACACAATCCAGCACAACACGTTAACCCAGACTTGGGGTGCTGCTATTCATATATCAATTATTTCTACGGACAAACGATAAAAATAAAGTAACCAAGAATGATACGATAGAATTCTCACCACTTTCTCTCATATCCAATATAAATAACTTGAAAGCATAATACAATGAATAAAATACAAATACAACATAATAATACAATAATATACAACTCCAGAATACACGTTCTACTACATTACCTTGTATTACGTGCTTAGTCAGTCCAAAAAACATTATATACACAATCCAGCACAACACGTTAACCCAGACTTGGGGTGCTGCTATTCATATATCACTTATTTCTATGGACCAACGATAAAAACAAAGTAACCAAGAATAATACGATAGAATTCTCACCACTTTCTCTCATATCCAATATAAATAACTAGAAAGCATAATACAATGAATAAAATACAAATACAACATAATAATACAATAAAATATAACTCAAGATTACACGTTCTACCACATTACCTTGTATTACTTGCTTAGTCGGTCCAAAAAACATTATATACACAATCCAGCACAATACGTTAACCTAGACTTGGGGTGCTGCTATTCATATATCAATTATTTCTAGGAGTTGCCAATCGGCTACCCGGATATTGGTTTAACTTGAATGTATTAGTTTTGTAGTTGCCGACCGGCTACCCGGATATTGGTTTTCCTTCAATGTATGGGTGTAGGGGTTGCCACCAGACTAAACGAATATTGATTTTAATTGAATATATGTGTGTAGGAGTTGCCAACCGGCTACCCTGATATTGATTACATTTGAAAAAATGGGTAGAGGAGTTACCACCCGGCTACCCGGATATAGGTTTTACTTGAATATATGGGTGTAGGAGTTGCCAACCACCTACCCGGATATAGGTTTAACTTGAATATATTGGTTTAGTAGTTGCCGACCGGCTACCCGGATATTGTTTTTACTTCAATGTATGGGTGTAGGGGTTGCCACTCGACTAACCGGATATTGGTTTTACTTTAATATATTTGTGTAGGAGTTGCCAACCGGCTACCCGGATATTGGTTTAACTTGAATATATTGGTTTAGTAGTTGCCGACCGGATACCCGGATATTGGTTTTCCTTCAATGTATGGGTGTAGGGGTTGCCACCCGACTAACCGGATATTGGTTTTACTTGAATATATGTGTGTAGGAGTTGCCAACCGGCTACCCGGATATTGGTTAAACTTGAAAATATGGGTATAGGAGTTGCCACCCGGCTACCCGTATATATAGGTTTTACTTGAATATATGGGTGTAGGAGTTGCCAACCAGCTACCCGGATATTGGTTTTACTGTAATATATATGAGTAGGAGTTGCCAACCGGCTACCCGGATATTTATTACACTTGAAAATATGGGTATAGGAGTTGCCACCCGGCTACCCGGATATAGGTTTTACTGGAATATATGTTTGTAGGAGTTGCCAACCGGCTACCCGGATATTGGTTTAACTTGAATATATTGGTTTAGTAGTTGCCAACCCGCTACCCGGATATTGTTTTTACTTCAATGTATGGGTGTAGGGGTTGCCACCCGACTAACCGGATATTTGTTTTACTTGAATATATGTGTGTAGGAGTTGCCACCCGGCTACCCGGATATTGGTTTTACTTGAATATATGGGTGTAGGAGTTGTCATCCGGCTACCCGGATATTGAATACACAAGAAAAGATGGGTGTAGAATTTGTCCCTTAGGTACCCGGATAATGGCTCGATTACATATATATATTAGAAGTAGCCACCCAATTAACCAGATACTGGTTTTCCTAGATTCATATGAATATCTGGTCACCCAGCTACCCGGATGGTGGTTCAACTTTAAATACATTGTTTTTACAACGAATGGACGACAGATGCAAAGTGGTGGCAAACGGTTACCCCGGCTTTATCCTTGCAAGCTAAAAAAGAAATTGCTTGTCTACTTTTCTCAGTTTGCAACTTGTAAAAATTAAGGCCTTGTACATGTATTTACGCCATATGAAAATGTTTATCAAGATCTGATTATAATAATATTAGCTGCCTTTCTTTTCTTTATTTCAACAAAATGAATATTTATACAGTTCCTTTTTATTTAAAACATGAACTCATTTGTTCAAACAGCATCTGGATTAATTACAGAGGTTCCATGCACATGATTAACTAGGCATGTTGCTAGCTGGTATATTTAGAGGAAAATCCTGACAGATAATAATACTGAAAGCCTGGCCACAAACCATTGAAAATGAAATGTGATATATAGTTCTGATGGTTATGTCCATTACAATTCTTCTCATAGTTTGAATTAATGTAAATAGATGGGCTCTTTGCTGATTCGTTTCATGCCTTGTAAAACTGTTCTCTGCGCAGACGTAAGCGAATGTCCGTTTCACCATATGTTTGACCTGTATATCTATGAATTCTTCACTGTATATTGTACACTGGCAATGACCAGGGTACCATACTATCACTGTTTTTAATTTCAAAGATGGTGTCAGATTTCTTTTTTAAATATTGCTGATCCTGCGATACAGCGAGAACGTCACTGTATAAACGAAGCACAGTTCAATGTAGCATTGCCATTGGCAATAATCTGTTATTTCATTCCATATATCCACATTTGGTTAATAATTTCTTCATGTTTCCATTGTTTTTTAAGCTCTTCTTTGGTTTTAATCATGTACTTTGAAACGAAATTTAGGAATTTAACATTGTTTATCTGATAAAACACCGTCATCACTGACACTGTGCGTCCTATTTTCATCATTTATATACAATAGGCACAGATGAGACAGGTTACAGTGATTCGTGGTAAATCTACTGTATTCAGATTCTATGCATCACAAGTCCACGTGAGCATCTATCATACAACTTTCTACCGTCTATAGGTAAAGAACAGATTAAAACATCGTAAGGAATCTATTTTCTGACCCTTTTTATGGAGATTTTGTAATATTTTACCTTTAAAACTGAAGAGTTCATATATTACAATAATATAAAGAACCGGTATCGGGATTTTGTCCGGATCTGGCCAGCCGCCATAGGATCTAGGGTCAACCTCATTGGATAGAATGATTTACTCCGTATTTCTTTTTGCTGCTGATTGATTTAATTTAATCAATGACACAAAGCTCAGTAAGAAATAAGAAATGAAAAAAAAAATCGGACCATGTACATATTAAAATGATGCATCAAAAAATTTCCGGATTATTCACAATCACATTCCGTGTTGAAATGACATTGAGCTTATTCTTGCTTATTTTACAATTTCCTTACAGCAAAATAGCCCACTTGTCTTATCTTTCAATATCGGGGTCTCATCCAGATTTTCTGTCTTTAAAATAAGTAAATCCAGAAAGTCCCCCAAATATTTTGTTAAAAATTCCCGATCTTTGTGAATATTTTGAAAATTGTATGTTTTGAACGTTCAAAATGAAGGAATATGGTGTATACATGTACACCTCTTATTATTTGTTCAATTCTCTTTCAGGTATCATATGGTACAATGTAAATTTAATGATGTTTATTTTACCAATGTAAAAACCCCTCTTTTTGGATGTGTATTTTCATCCCGAATTCCCGGTCTTAATATTACGATTTCACGAAAATCCCGAAAATAGTCTCTCCTTCTGTTTTATGCCCCTCGGATATTTTTCTCTCAAAACTATCACCAATCTATTATTTTAAGAAATAATAAGAGAGTTGTGTCTGCTGCACTTGGGGAAGAAAATACTTAATTATACATTCTAATTGTTATACAATATATATATATATATATATATATATATATATATATATATATATATATATAATCAATTAGAAAATGCACTGTAGTCTTTTTTCCACAATAAATAAATACAAACACATATAAATATCCATTTTAAGTTCCTACCGGTTTTACCCTTGCGGGGATATTCATGGAAGTCAAGGATAACGTTACTAATAGTTATACAACGTCATAAATAACTTAGTAACAAGAACGGTAATTAACGTTCAGTATTACAATAATTTCGTAAAGCGACAACGTCTAAAAAAATAAAATACGTTTTTCTCCGTAAGTTCGCATTCGTCCATCGAGTGTCTTTGTTCATCTCGGCTTGGTCTAAAAAAAGTGTTTCTCTGTATTGATTTCGTGCATATTCACCGTTTCGGCTGTTCTGAACACTAGATTGTCTATTATTTTCTGTTATCGGGTATGTTTTTCTCTGTTCTGATAGTTATTTCTTCGTCCTTGATTATATCTTTGTGATGGTGTAAAGTTCCGTAATCGTTCATTTACGTTTCTTGGATTGTTTCTCTGGTAGGGATTTTCATATCTACCTCTTGAATTGCTTCTGTTTCTATTATTACCTCTGTTCCTAGAATAGCTTCTATTTCTGTCGCTATATAATTGATTTGGGACATTATTTTGTCTTGGCTTTGGCTTTGACTGACTAAATCTGTTTTGAATCTGTGGTTGTCTTTGATATTGTTGTACAGCTTCCGCATAACTTTTTGCTTGTGCTTTCTTCATGAAAGGGTTTCCCATTTGGTATTCGTTTTGAAAGTTAGT
>MJUU01055909.1:0-19103 GCA_002080025.1 Modiolus philippinarum
AGACTAGTAAAATCAGTCTCGGTGGTAAAAATTTGAAGTCACTAGCCCGTCGGGCTAGTTAAAATTGTACCTTATTAACAAATAATCTTCTATAAAGGGCTAGTGAAATTGAGTTCAGGCTAGTACAACACGGGACCTTACTAGCCCCTAAGGCAGTCTGTGCCAAAAACTTTTTCATTCACTAGCCCGAAGGGGCTAGTAAGGTCCTGTGTTGTACTAGCCCGAACTCAATTTCACTAGCCCTTATAGCAGATTCTTTGTTAATGAGGTACAATTTTAACTAGCCCACCGGGCTAGTGTCTTCAAATTTTTACTAGCCCGAGACTGATTTTACTAGTCTCGGGCGTAGGGCTAGTGGCTAAAGGCACAGACTGCTAAGGGCTAGTGAATGAAAAAGTTTTTGGCACAGACTGATATTGTATAATTATTTTTTTCAAAGGCAGCTAGTACATGTACCAGAGTGGACGTTGCACGATTTTCCATAGTATTTGAGCATATTGTTGAAAATGGACCATCAAAGACAAAAATCTAAGAGCACATGCTTTTTTCATACATATGCATCTAGCTTTGTATCATATAGACTATAATCTTTCAGCAGTTTGGGCTAAATGGGACAAATAAATCACTTGTGGACTTGTGGTACTATTTATTGCGGTATCCAAGTTATCATTATCAGGAATGTGCTAAGGGTTGATCAGTTTTTTTCTTAACATGCTCAAGTTTAATTTTCTTGCAGAATTTGGACAAAATTGATAAAAATGCAAAGAAGGTAAAACAAATAAATGAACTATTAGGAGCCTAAATCCAAAGAGTAAAAGACAAAGTGGGTGCCGACGAAAAACATGGCAACAAAAAAACACTAATATTGTGTTGGACAAATAAGCAAATAAGTGTCAGACCAGCGACGTGCACCAAATAGTGTTATTTTATTACATACTTACTGAAGATATGTTCTGTTTTGCATTTAATATAGCCGGAAGTTTACAGTCCATATCATATACCCAGTCTGATATGGCTATATCAGACCAACCTCGTTTTGAAATATCCATATCAGCCTGGTGATATGGCCATTTCATCCCGGTTGTGATAATTACTCCTAATTGGAAGTAAATAATAAACAGATTAAGACATGGCCTTTTCCATATCAGCACGGTTATCATCCCTGGACCCATATAAGCCCTCGGCTTGTGACTCAGACTGATATGGGAGTCTCAGGATGATAACCGTACCGATATGGAAAAGGCCATGTTTTAATTTCTATTTATCTTGACTAGTCACAAAAGTTTCAGAGATCTGTCAACTATTGAATTCAAATGTTTAACTTTTTGTTCACCTGGCTAGAACGTAGTGAAGCCAAGGTTACATTATGTATCTAGAGTCCTGCCAGGGACTTTAGTCCCTGGTCCTGCATATCATATGGTCTGGTGTACGTAATCATGTCTTGCACCCTCTTGAAAGTCTGGGCAGGATATTAAATCCCATACTGCAAATCCAAACCACATCAACATACGTCTACTGTAATTTCCCCCAAACAACCCACTTCTAGTGTGCAACCACTATGGGTAACCTGCATGTATCTAGTATATGATGTTGTGTGCAGTGCATGTTGTGTACCCCCCCAAACATTGTACATACTCGCATACGACGATCAAACAACGACATGAAAAGTGCAAGACGGCCGCATTTCATGTATATATAGCCAGTTACAGGTGACAACTACTGTTGTGGACGTTATTCAACAAAATATTTCGAGTTTGAGGTAAAACTGTCCAGGTCGATCGTCAGCTGATATTACTGATCGCAGATTTGCCTGTACAGTGCACTTGATGTCAGAGTGGGCTGTAAATGTAATAGTGTTGATCGAAATTCGTTTTTCACTAACCAACAAATCAATCTTACCTTCATTTTCAAAGGATTCCGCTTGCCAGGTGCGACCATTTGGTCAATCCTCGAACACAAATGAAGCTTTCCGGCGACACGGATTTTCTAAATATGGACAAAAAGGCGGGGCTACTGAAATTGACGTAACGACCAAATAATCGCGATTTGTCTCACTTCCAGCATTATACTATTAACAGAATACAGGAAACGAATTAACTCGTGAGCAAACTTTTACAAGGTGCACAATACACGGATTAAACTATCATGCGCGATGAGGAAACCCCAGACGCCGAGTTGATTGACAGCGTGACGTCAAAACACTAACAGAGTTATCTCCCCATAACGTACTTTACTGAAAAGTGCCTTAACATCGCTGCGAGGTGTCATCAGTCCGTAATATATCATAAACTTCAATCAAATATATGGCTAAATACTACATGATTTAGTGATTATTCTTGCAATTGATACGCGACTTTTTAAACTAAATGTTCGTCTTTTTCAACTCGATACTCCATAATTGTTCGTCGGAACTCGACTTTTTCAGCTCGACAACTATAACTGAATATTCGACACTTGACGAAAACAAACCCAGAAAAATTCTAAATGATTAAAATGTTACTGTTTTTTATTTAGTTACGACAACAAACCTCTTTTCTCGAATGAATAAGCATGAAGGGATATTGATAAATGTACATGAGACAAAGTCTTTACAAATACATGGTAAAAAAGGCAATGGAAAAACGCTTTTATTGCTGTTCTTCGTCTTGAAGTCACATGAACTTAACAAAATACCGAAGATACTGTGAATCTAGTTTTTGCATACAATGTATGAACATTTCGACAACTTATGTCTCTTCAGTGCAGATCAAATCAAAACATAAGAAAATGACGGATAGTTGAAAAAAATTAAAACACTTTTTCACACAAGCCTGGATCCTTTTTAAGTATGTTACTTCAGTGCTTTTTTTTTTCTCACTTGCACCATTTCTCTCAATCTTAACAATTGTTTAAAGGTATAATGTTTTCTCACTCTAGCAATTGCTAAACTCGTATATTTTTTTTTAAATATTGTATACATCAATATAAAACCTAGCCGATTTGCTCAATTTTCGCAAATTTTTGAGTTTTTATGCACTGTTGAGATATTTGTTATCGAAATGGTTATTTGTTACTTAGTTAATTCATTGATAAGCATCTTATTTTTTCTTAGCAATAGAGGGTATTCCCAAGATGTTTATCTTATGTGTGGCAGAAATATTTATATTACTAATTGTGTCGTCTCGCCTGTTATGAAAAGCTATAGGACTAAATATAGGGATATATTTTCACCAGCGTGGCTTCGGAGTAAACAATTAAAATATGAAAGTTATATTACAGATACTGGTTCACGTAGTCGTAAATGCAGATTATATTTTACAGGCATATTTTTTTTTAAATCATACTTAGTTTATGAACTTATTCCAT
The DNA here is from genome assembly GCA_002080025.1 of Modiolus philippinarum. Classification (NCBI taxonomy): domain Eukaryota; kingdom Metazoa; phylum Mollusca; class Bivalvia; order Mytilida; family Modiolidae; genus Modiolus; species Modiolus philippinarum. Next base: position 3,346 of record MJUU01055909.1, read on the forward strand.
TTGTCATGAATGAACCAACATGTAATTTTTTTTCGCAACCAGATACTACAGTTTGAACCAAAGGGCATAAACATTTGATATTCGTGTGTAATCCGTTACTTCACAAAATTGATCAACATAGATAAAACATCGAAACGGAAGTCAACATGAACACTACAAAAATTATGTAAAATGAAATGCAGAAAAGAGGTTATCAGTCCGTACTGTACCATAAACCCCAGTCAAATATTTTGTCTAAATATTACATGATTTAGTGATTGATCTTGCAATTTGATACTCGATTTTTGTAACTCGATGTTCGTCGTTTTCAACTCGATACTCCGCAACTCTTAGTCAGTACTCGACTTTCGAAACTCCAAAACTATAACTGAATATTCGACACTTCACGAAAACAAACCCAGGAAAATTCTAAATGATTAAAAGTATTGACTGTTTTTTATTTAGTTAAGACAACACACCTCTGATCTCGAATGAATACATGAACTTAGAAAGAGTATACTTCCGGATGACACTGTCTTGTGTCAGTGTCTCGCTTTTGTTGTGTATTGGCGTTCTAAATAAAAAACACCAAATTACTGTGAATCTAGTTTCTGCATATGCGCTTTTCGACAACTTATGTCTTTTCATTGCAGATCAAATCAAAACATTTGGAAGTGAAGGATCTTTGAACAAATTAAAAGCTTTTTCACATAAGCCAGGATCCTTTATAGTTTGGAGTCCTTGGTTCTCTCTTTTGGACAGAAAAGTGCAAGTATGGTTAAAAATGTCAACAGAACATTTATGGCAACATAATCACATGTCTGGTACCAGAAAAAAAGCATTTGTTTTATTATTTTTTTGAAACGCCTCGTTAACGGTGAAAATGATTTTTAGGGGGGAAAAGAATATTAAGTAAAAAACCAAACAGCAGAAACAAGGTTTCTTCTATGTATTGGAAACTACTTCAACTATTAAAATATACTTCAGTGGTATTTTAACGGTTTTGCTATGTTTGAACTCAATCATGTGTGAAAATGGAAAAAGACTCAAATTTCAAATATCTTTTCCGAAGCTCTCCTGCATATGTAAAGCAAAATTGATCCTAGTAATTACTATAGCCCTTTACCTCTGAATAGAAAGCAAAAAAGGAGAACATTTGTTATAAAAAAAGGTTACCAGCTGTTTAATTCCAGATTTTGTAAAAATGCCAATTCCACCAGAATAAAACAATTCTTATTTCCGGAAATAGCAATGAACGCTTTAAACATATCTAGAACTTTGCTTAGAAGAAGAAGTAACCCTGATGAGTTCTGTCTAACGTTTAATTTTTTAAAAAATCTTATACATATTCTTGGTCAAAATTACTTTTAGCTAAGATAGACCGGTGATTAAAGGTTCATTTTTCTTTTTCTTTTAGTTGATGAACAGGTTAACAAACCCACTCAATATTTTAGTAAAGATATTAAATAAACTTATAAAGATAAATACCTCAAATATGACATTTAATGAAGAAAACGTTCGCTCCTTTTCCATCGATAAGCCGATGTTTTATATTTTGTCCACAAATCGGCATTATTTTTTAAAGAGATTACGTTTCCGGAAAATAAAGTTTAACTTTCCGTAAAAAATATATATTACATTTTCAGAAAAATAATTACTTCTCCGCGAAAGAAATATTTTACCCTTGTACAAAAAGATTGTGACATTTTTTATTTATACATTAAAGTTTCTATTCTAATAATCTTACACTAAGAATATATGTTTACCACTGCATCCCTCTTTTGAACGCTTATTCCTTTGAGGAGTGGTGCCACGCGTAGAGCAGATCATGCTTACTATTCCAAAACACCTGATGATACCTCAGTTTTTGAAGGGGTTCACACTGCTAGTGCTTTAGTTGTGTGGCGTTCTTGTTCATTTTTTTTTTATTTGTTTTGTCTTTGTCATACTGTCTAAATTCGTGTTGGATATGAATTGCCTTGATTGTGGATTTATGATTTTATAATTTCCCCTTCCCTCGTTCTTGCTTCGGTATTCGTTTGCCGATGTATTGACATCAGCAACTCTGGTCATTTGCTGTAGTTTTTGTTACATTAGATGAAAATAATACAAACAAAATACAGCAAAAAGATAGATTTTATTTTTTATAATTTTTAAGAATTCATATTGAACCAGGATATTATGTACATATTAAACTCGTACTAAGCACTCAAGACAAAAAAAATATTGGATTTCCCATTGGAGCCTTACTCAATCTTATCCCAATAGTCTGGAACGATCATGTACACAATGCTTTACATTTTGTTTAAACATCTTTCAACCATAAAAATATATTTAGAAAGAGAAATGAAAGCTACCTTATGAGCCAGGTCAATTTTCGGAAATGTAATATCGGAATTTTTCGGACACGTAAATTTTTAATTGCAGAAACATAAAAATTAACACTTGAAAATCTCCTTGAAATACACCCCCGCCGATCAATAGCAGGATAACGTTCAGTCTTAGAACGCCCTGTTATAGTACTGCCCCTGAACATTCTGTAGCATGTAAAGATCTCCTAAATCGTTGTTACAGTATTGATTCAAACTAAACTGCTGCCGATCCCTATTTCAAATTGGCTGCAATGGGAAATGGATATACAAATTTTCTTCTGAATGGTTTTAAGGTATGTTAAGAAAGCGCCAGAAAAAAAATATCCAATATGACCTGAAGCTGGAAACTTGGTTGAGACTAAATGTGAACTGCATTTTCAGATCATTAAGAGAACCGTTTAATGTATTTAAACCATAGGTGACATGGACAATACAATTTAATCCAGTATTATGTAAAACGAGATGAAGCCGAGATAATGAAAACGTGTATCAATTGGATAAAAGAGTAAGCGCGGGTCAGAAACGGAAACCAGTAATCGTCTTTTTTATCCGACACGCGAAGTTGCGAGGTATTGTGTGATACCATTACGCAATCGTCCGTCTGTTTGTCCGTCAATCTCTCCCCGAAGGTTTCTGACTAATAACTTTTTAACTGTTAAAAAAACATGCTGTATGTGAGCTGTTTGCTGGGGTTTATATGGTTTGCGAGTTATGCTCCTTGAAACTTGGATTTTTTTTAAATTTTGGGTTTCACAACTGAATACTTGTGAACGAAATGACATCAAACTTTGTATGTATATTATTTACCGCAACATTCAGGCCAAATTCGCTTTGTTGTCTACATGTCCAACTGTTCTGGAGTTATACCCCCTTTTACATTTGCAAAAAAGGTTAAGATACCTGAGTTGCATTAAACAGTAAATTTTCTTTAATTCCAACAAAGATTATCACATTATTTCACATGTTTAAAACATTTTCCTAAACTTTATCTTTATCTATGTTCATAGAATCAATAAAACTTTTTTTTGCCTTTACCTCTAACGTAAATTATTTGTTCTGAGGACAAATTTTATCCAACACAAGTTCTTTCCGTCTATTCGGGGTTTGTTACGGTAATCTTTAGGATACTGAAACTAGCAATAATGTGATAAAACCTGCAGCTAGAAAACTATTTACAAATAAAATAGTATATATCAATAAACAAAATCTGAACCGTAATAAAATCTGTTTTGCTGCTGATGAGAGGTTACTCATTGAAACATTTGTATAGCATAACGAATTTAACTATTTACTATGGAACTTCTGTACTTTTGCATTTTGCACGTAAGTGTCACGCTTGCCGGCATTCTTTACCGTACAGCAGAAACGGACGTAAAATGAATATCCGTTTATCTTAGATTATATACGTTTGTCGTTTTGCAAAGTGAAAAATTTTGAACAAATTCAAAACGGACATTTACTGCACAGAATGTCTTCTATTCTGTAATTATAGTCTTATCCATACATGATGGACCGTAGATTGCATTTAATTTGCGCAATATACATGTATACATTCGGTGTGCGAAATTTAAGATTCAAGTTTTGTCCGCGTTTTGATAATTGATAAACGATCAAAACATTTACCACCGGACACAGCTTGAGATCCGTTTGTGCTATGCGGTAGAGTATAGGGATTATTAAAGAAACACCTCACAAATAATTACCAAAGCCAAGGCAAAATATAGAAAATGGAGAAAAAAAAACAGACTCGAGAAATAAGCAGAAGATACGAAAATAATATACATATCTTCAAATCTTAAGCATTCACAGATTACACCACGTGAGATTCGAAAGGGCAAAATTGTCCCACAGCTATCACATTGTCGGTGGTTCCATTCATTGTAAAGTCAAAACCGGTGATGGAAAATCATATAAGACGTTATATATATTTTAAAATTACCTAAATTTAGTTGTGACACAAGAAATATCATGTCATTCATGGTGACGACCATAGAATTCTGAAGTAAAGAACAAAAGTAACAAAAAGTCTGAACATAAGATTGACTCCTTTACATCAATATGTATATACTATATGCTAAAAAAGCAACGGATGAAATATGATACATGAAACGTTCAGAAAAGATCTTTGTACTACATGACGAGTCGCGTTCTCAACAGTAAACCTACAATGGTTTTTCAACAAGCTAATCGTACTCTGACCTGACTACAACAAATCAACAACTGTGTGTTCTCCTGAATACAATTCAACTGACAGTCACTTGTATAATGAGTTTCCGTATATGTTGTAATTTGATTATTGAAAAGACTCACTATGTATTGCAGTGAAAAGATCCGATTGAGCATGATTATATAAAATAAAAGTGTGAGTAAACGGATAAATTCAATATAGCACATATCATTGACTGTTTCTAAAATAGGAACTGCAAACTGCATAGTCAAAATATAATATATAAGATAATAACTTAATCCCGAAGTTACTTTGAATTTAATTTCTGCATATGCGCATTTTTACAACTTATGTCTCTTCAGTGCAAGACCAGTGCAGACCAAATCTAAACGTTTGGAAGACCATAAACTCAAAGATGCTTAAAAACTGTTGAGAAAAAAATAACCAATATGATCTAAATGAAAAGCCAGAATAAGCTAAGGACAGAGCTATGCATGAGGGAGATAATCCTAAGTTTCCAAATAGAAACGGCTTTCGGGTCAGCACCGAAGTACTGACTAGAAAGTTTATCTGAAAACTCTTTGAGATCATGTTTTGATGTTTATTGGAATTCAGTTGTATAGCAACATTGTTGTCACATTTATTTTAAAATAAGCATGAAATATGGTGGTTGGTATTTTAAAACATAACTAATATCTAGACACTTCTGTTTTTGAAGGGTTTTACACTGCTGGTGCATAATTTTTTGTTCAGTTTGTACTATGTTCTGTTTGTTTCATCTTAGTTCTTTACGTTCTCTATATGTATGTGATCCTTTTATGCCATGGATTCTGGATTTACGACATTTGATTGTTCCTTCGGTGTTGATTTGGAAATGTATTCTAAATGAACTAAAGATCTGTATAAAGAGAAAAGTGATTTACCAAGTTTTCTAAAATCTATAAATTTCATGTGTTTTTTCGCCACTGTTAACATTATATTAATATTCATCACCATCAATGAGATGTACAGTAATTATTGTTCATTACCTCCTGTCTTGCTCTTTGGATTAAATGTAGCTATAAAATGGACGGTACATATGTAAGAAAAAATACCTTGTTGGTGCTTGATAGTCAGGTCATAATATGGACGGTATGGGTGCAAACAATTGTAGACAGAATTGTGGAGAAAACGCCACGAGCAATTCAGTACTAAAATTTATATTTCAAAGAAAGGACCTTTGAGCCGTATAGCACACTATATTTTATGACATTACACCATACCCCCATGGCAAATAAACCTTATAGCACCAGGTTGTCCTTTCTTTGAAGTTCTTTGAAATCATTATTTGTTTTTTTTTCTTCCTGGCAAAGATTATTGCACGTGAAACTGTAACTAGCCAACCAATCAACCCAATTCTGACAATGTGGAATAAAGAATCACAGAACGAGATAAAATTGTGCAGCTAACTCTGTTTTGATAAAACTGTCAATTTATAATATTTAGACGATTTAAACTTCTGAATTATAAATATACTTTTTAGATTTACCTAAGCAGATATGGAGAACTAGAAACTGATTTCAAATCGGTCAGCCAAACTCTTTACTTAAACTCTGTCATATCAGCTGTCATAAAAACACGTTTTCATCGGAATTATTAAAGGAGGAATTTTGCAGCATATAAAACACATGAGCAATCCAAGATATCGTGAAGTAGATATTCACAATTAAAAGTCTAAACTGATAGACCGTAACTTTTCAAATCCAGAATAAATACAAATATTTCCGCAGCATTAGTGCAGGAGAGGTTAAAATATTATTGAAAAGGAATTAAAAATGCATCATTATAAATAAGTATCCAATATAGTCTAAACTTGAAAATGACTATTTCTTACCACTGAAATTTACTACAACTAAATAAATCTTGGATTGATTTTCTGGGTAAAGCATATAAAGCACATAAACTTAGGAGAAATTACAAATGCAGCAATAGTTACATTAAACAATTTCAGAAAAGAGATCTACAAGACTCCTGAAGAGTGCAGATTTTGATTCTTTTTTGCACTAATCCATACCTTTGCAAAAAAAAAAATAAATAAATAAAGCAGCCGAAACACCAATCCAGAGTCGGATCAATCACACAGTAAGAAAGCCTTGTAATTTGATGTCATATAGAATGAGAAATTGAGATTGCATTTATTAAGCAATAACTGAAAAGAAAATAGTACGTGAAAAAAAAATGAAGCAATTTTATTAGATGTTTACAGGATACGAAAATTTTCCTGTGACCTCCCGTTCAGTTGAATTTTGCAAATATCAAGTTAAAAAAAACCTAAGTATTTTCTTTTAATTGTCTTTTTGAAAGTATGGGATAGCTATGGGATTCCAATTGATCTTTGATTTCTAAAAGTCTCGTTAGAGAAAGATTACCATTTTCCCTGCGGATGTATTACATTGCTTGATCTAACATTTGAACCATGTTAGGTTCTATATTGTTCATGACAGTTACATTACTACACATTCTTTTGACTTCCGGTTTTTTGAAAGAGGATTGTGATGTTTTACCCCAATCTCCTCAATAACTGTTTTCAGGCACAATGAACCTTTTCCAATATTTACAAGTGCTTGCTCTAACACACCAAACGTAGCTTTGATTGTTAGCTCATCTCTCCAGTTATGCAACATTTCTCTGGACTGCGCAACTAAATCAGATTTATGATTAAATTGAATATTTTCAATTTCATAAACCGGTCTGCCAAGTTCTGCTCCAAGATGGAAGATGTCAGGCCCTATTCGTGGTGCCAGTGCATCCAAAATTTCATCACTCGGTATAGATCCCAAGTGTTCTTCTGGAATACCTATAATTAAAAAAGAAATTGAATAGTATCAGGAAGCCTTAAACATGTTAGCTTTGAGTTGTTATTGCTACCCTTAGGGTCGTTGTCTCTTTGACACATTCCCCGTTTCCCTTCTTTTTCTTAAATAATCAAAATAAAAAAACATTGTGTGAATAAATAGACCTCTAGTCCATAACTTGAAAAAGATAGTATTATTTGTGAGATATCTTTCTTAAAATGAATTGTTAAATGGCACTTTTGAGACATTATCACTAGTAGATATGTTATGATCTTGTTTTGTCATTTTGATCTTATCGCGATCTTGACAAGCTTAACACAATTTTTTGTCGAAAAAAATGTTTTGTTGGTATAAGTGCTTCATTCATTAGATGTAAAGCATATTAACCACAAATATCTATCAGATTGGAATAAACAATCATGTGAATTTAGATACTGCATATAGCTATCTCGACAACTAATGTCTCGTCAGTGCAGTTCGTATCAAAAGATTTGGAAAATAATGATATGAATTAAACGTGTTATCACATCCATTGATCAGGTGAAAATCACAACCGTTCAGCTTTACAATCAATCCAGCTAAAATCAATTTGTCGCACCATGTACAACACCAGTTAGGCAGATTGAATAAGTGACCTTAGCTTTGAGTACATAAAAATTAACTCTCAGATGTTAGTCGCGGTGGCGCCGTGGTTAAAGGATCCGCACAGAGAGACTGGGGTTGCAGGTTCGAATCCCACATGGGGTTTGAAAAAAAATGCCAATGTTACATATTAAATATCCTCGACTCGACTCGAACCAAAATGAAATAAAAACAAATACGAAACGTAATATTTTTTTGAATGATCCAAGCTGCAGTAATGTGGAACTGTTATTTATGTAAGATGTGAGAGTCAATGAATCAATGAAACATCAATGTTTGTCAATCCGAAAAAAGCTAAAATTTAATGTCATGTTTATAACTCCGAAAATCGTCAAACTTGGGCAGTTGTAGTAAGCGCAAGCGATTCGTAAAGAAAAAGAATGCAAGTCGGGTATATACCCAGTGCGTTATTGAAAGCCAAATTCGTAAACCCTTGCCCCTAAAAATATTTTACGAAAATGTCTAATAGGTATTTTTTTAAAATTGTCTAGTTCAGTGTTATCAGTGTCCATCTGACTTCATAATTCTGTCAATTATTTGTAGTTTTATAATGTTCTTTCCTGAATATAAAACATATTAAGGCATGTTTACATACTGTTATTAAGCCTTTGTGTGTTTGTCTGTTTTCTAGTTAGTTCACTTTATATCTATGGGAGTCTAGGATGATGTTTATTTCGCTGAACTTGATTACTCTTTATTTAGGGGCCAACTCCGACCTGACGTTGGGTGTGGGGTTTGCTCACCGGTCATTGAAGATCTTATGGTGGCTTTGAGTTGTCATTACTCCCCTTGGGTCGTTGTGATTTTGACACATTCCCCGTTTCCCTTGTTTTTCCTTTTTCAATGACCAAAGTAACATTTCTAAATAGACAAAATAAACTAGACCTATAAATGATTTAGTTTTCGACTGAGTGTAGTCCTTTTCTTGCCCCATGTTACCGACGAGTAGTTTAAATTGATTAAAATTTTATATGAAATGAAAGTCCACTCTGTATTCATTACAATAAGTACAAATTGCAACAAATTTATCAGAAACATAAACTTCACACATGAATTAAACATATCCCTACACCAACAAATATTTGCTTTAGTTTTTGTTTATGTTTGCATGAAAGTAATCGAAATACACAAAATTCGTGTTATACATATCAATATTGAATAAACTGTGATACCAATCTGTGGACTAAAATTTAACTTTTAGCCCGATAAGTGTGAAAAATTGGAGTTTACAGCATTTCGAGTTTTTTTTTATTAAATTCAATGTTTGTTCTTTTTATCTGTAAAATGTTGAAGGTATATTTACAGAAATGTTAATTAACTGTTCTAAGCGGTGCATCATCTATTACAGCTATGCAAGGAGTGTTCAATTAGACTAAAAATTCCGATAAAGTCACCCCTTACCCAACAAAATAATTCTTAAAAACCAAAAGGCTTGTCTGTCTTTACCTTTGCATGTTCAAAACTTGTTATTGCTTATATACCTATACAATGCATAATGTATATCGTAATATACAAATTCAATGCCGAGATCTCCAGTCAATTTTTATTAATTCAAATATACCTGAAAAATTCGAATTTTCAGCATTTAAGATTTATACAAAATCAAAGTTTAATTGTTACATATTTTATATCTGAGGTATATATCTGCCAGATTACGATTGAAAAGCTCTCAGTTATATGTGTGCCTTCTTTATACACTGTATAAATTTACAAGAAGTATTAATGGTGATGCAAAATACGAACACCTTTACCGCTACCCCATAAAAATGTAAGGCAAAATTGGCATATTTTCAAGTTGAAATACAATTACAGTATTAAATCATAATGATATGCATTTATTGTATCTGAGTCTGTTTTTTTAATACTTTTCAGTCAAAATACGAACAAACAATAGTAATTTTTTGGTATTTTTAGATGCTTCATTTTCCATTTTGTCTTCAAGCCCATCATATGATTGTGTCATCAAAAATTGTTCGCCTGAACCTCAAATCAAATATACTCAAAACTCAAATAGACCCACCAGATAGAGGTATCAAATAGGTATTTGTCTTTGTCTTGCAGCTTGTAACAATAAAGATACAAGAGACCTTACCCGCCTACCTCTGACATAAATTGACTCATAAAAAATCGATCAAAGAAGACAAATGGAATGGGCTATCTAGATACTACAGTTTATCCTAACAGGGGCCGTTAGAACACTTAAGCCATCCATTATCATTAAAAAGTAAAAAGAACAAATTATAAAATTTAAAACCAACTACAAATAAAAAAAGTGATTGTCCAATTTTCTGCTTATTTTACCATTCTTATTCTGCTTACTTACATCGATTTGAAAGATAATATTTTTCGAATCATTAACCCAATCTTGTTATCCCTACTTACAAACATTTTTTTTGTTGTAGTTTCAATATGCACTTTCTCGAATTTTGATCCTGTAAACGTGACACTTACCTAGCTTTTACCATGACTAAGCAAAAGTTTATGTCAATAAATGTGAAATACTTATCACTATTACAAAACTCATGGCAAAATGTTACTTATAAACATTGAAATATAAACATTTCTTTTCTGTTACTTATCATTAAATCTCATATGTTGATTAGAGAACTTGTAGAGCATAAAAACTGGGCATGTCGATGTCTCATTGTTAAAAAAGTCGCATTGTTTACTAATCAAAAGCGAAATAAAATAAACAGCGTATTTATTTTAGGGAGTGTTAAACAGTTTTTTGTGCATTTTGTGAGAATTTAACTTGATACAAACCCTAAAAACCAAGCTTAGAATTCTTAAACGATATCACATCCCTATTGTAAGGAGTCTACATCTCAACAACAAATGAGTGGATATTCTGAAAAGCCTAAAATTCCCATTTTGTACACATCTTCAAGTAAAACTGTCAAATATAGCCACTGAAAAATTGGAATTCTCCTTGGATGATGTAGTAAATAAACAAGAGGCTTTCAAGAGCTTGTATCGCTAACAATGACCATGGCCAGTACGTAAAGACAGAAATAGACCATGGTCAATACATAAATTCAAACCAACTTCTATGTTAAAGGTTCTCATTTTCAAACTATGTAAACAAACATTTATGTTATATGATCCAATTTTAATAAACTATTTTCCCTATTGCCTGCCATCTTGGATAAGGAATGGATCTGCAGGACACAATTTTAAAAACAATTAAGTGTTGTGCCGAAGTTTATTTCCAACTGGCCAAATGGTTTTAAAGCAGAATAACTTTGAATATTAAACTATGTTTCCCGTGTGTAGCCAATGTGCATAAGGTGTAGACTTGAAGGACATCTGTTTTGTTATTAAATCTTCGTCTAACTAGTCCATTTGTTTCAGAAGAAAAATTCTTTGTATGCTATTTCAAAAGTTTCGAATAATAAATTAAGTTCCTCGCAGATGGGCATGATGGATGGCAAATAGGCACCTAAGTAACAATACTTTGTGAATAATTTGTCAGATCCTCATGAGCATCATTCGTGTCAAGTTTGTTCAGATCCATTAAATGGTTCTAAAGAAAAAAATCATCAACTCCTCATTTAAGGTTTTAATAGTAAAAGCCTGTGAAGGCTATGAAGCTTAAGACTTGCTTTATAATTCATGTATGAAAGATATTTACGTGGTAGGCAAACAGTAACATCACTGAAGGGCACAATATACATTAATATGAATATACAAAAAATATTATGATGTGAAATTAGGTGAAGATTATGAAAGTATTTTTAAAAAAAAAATCTAAAAATTTGTACATAAAAACTTTTTTTGCTCTTGCTTATGGAAGAAACAATTTTTTTAAATTAAATGATAGCAGGGAATTCCTCTAAAGCTTATAAAAGAAAAGTTAACCAAAGAATATTTGAAAACAAAATTTAAAATTTAAAGGGAAATAACAAATGAACCATATTGGAAATTTAAGTTGGTGAAAAACGGCCAATTACTCCTTCACGGGAGTTTAGATTTTCATTTACAGTTTTTGAAATAAATTTTTTTTTAAAAATGCATAAATTTTGCGGAAAAGGGGCTGTAACCCCTAGTCGGGGTTTCCGATTTTCTTCAAAATTGCAGCTGGGCAGATAGATCTCAGCATTTTGAACAATTTTACCCTGTCAGAATTTTTATATCTGCAACGGTTTTTTTTAAATCATTTCCCAAAAACAGCAATTTTCCCAAAGGTTCTATTTTAGTAACAGCAGCCATGTTGTTTGGTTGTCGGACTAACCGAACACATTTTTTCAAACTACTGTCCACGGTAAAGATCAAGGCCAAGGATTTAATTGGCCTAGTGGTTTCAGAGGCGAAGATATTTGAAAAAAAAGTATTTGACGGACGTACGGATGACATACGGACGGACGGACGACGGACGCCAAGTGATGGCAAAAGCTCACCCTGGCATAACCAGGTGAGCTTAAAACTCAAATTCGGCACTTAACAGTACTTAAAAGGATTTGTAGTGTGAATATTAAGAATATTGCCTTAATTTTAAGGGGAATTGTACTAACCTTGACATTGTGAATCTATAATAGGGTTATAAAGATACTTGAGCGCTTTCTAGCTAATATGCTATTTCTCGTTATTACTTAGACAATTTAAGGGTATGTATCCAGATTTTTAGGATCATAACATTAGAAAATCGAAATAGTTAAAATGTTGAACCCGCTAAATTTTAATTTTTTGGGAAAAAATAATAAATTAAACCAGAAAAATAAAACTCAATGAGCTTTGATGGTAGTATTCACAACTAATAAAGTAATCACAACCGTTGTATCACAACTGATTAATTAGGCTTAAAAAGCACTGCAAATTGCCAAGTTGTTTATTTCAAAGAAATTTAAAGCACAAAAAATAATAAATAAATAAATAAATAAATAAATAAATAATTCACTATTTAGGGGGGTACATTCTGTAAACAAGGTCGCAAATTTCCTTTCATTTCCATTAAATGTTAATAAAATAACTGTATTATTTGCTCGAAAAATGGAGCGAAGAAGCAGGTAACATGTCTATTTCGAGATTGAAACAGGTACTTTTCCTCGCAATTTCGAATGAAAGTTTAGGGATAATGTCGTTGCTTCGATCTGTCCGTCCATCCGTCCGTCTGTCCGCCTACCAAATTGTCCGTTAAGCCTTTATTGTAACTCTTATTTTTTTATATTTTTGGATTTTTCAATAACAATATACCGAAGTTTACTGTGAATTTAGTCTCTTAATATGGCCATTTTGAAAATTTATGTGTCTTTAGTGCTGATCAAGTCGAAACATTTGAAAAACCCTTAAACCGAAATATGTGTTAAAGAGGTACTGGGTTACAAACTATCTGCTATAATTTTCTGATATTTTGATGGCTAAAACTTTTTAATTACAACAAACAAATAACAAAAAAAATGGGGTCAACAGCCATATAAGCATGAAATCTGTCTTATACAAATCAATTATTTTGGTTGAATAACTAAATACCAAAGTTACTGTATATTTAATTTCTGCATATTCACATTTCGACAACTTATGTTCTGCTTGGTTAAAAATAAAAGTCGCATACTTGATCAAATTTAAGTATAGTATATAACTAACAGTCATTCATCAGAGGCAACGGTCCAGTGGTAATAGATTACAAAATACCAAAGTTTACTGTGAATTTATTTTTTGTATATGGTGATTTCGGCAACTCATGTCTCTTCAAAGGAGATCAAACATTAATTTACTTTTGTTGTAAAATTGTGGCATATATATTGAAGATGCACAATAAGACTTCATTTTTCAAAATTATGGATTTTCTTTGTTTGGATTCTAGTGCTGCTGATGAGGAATAAATTTCCGAAATGGCCATACTGCTCATTAAAATTATTGCAGTTTTAGTTATCATATGTGTTATGGTCTCATGTTCATTTATTCCATATCCTTTCGTTAAATATTTCTGATATTGGTTTTGGTGGAAACAAGATATTCTAAAATGTCTTTTTTTGACATACGACGCGAATTCCTCTTATATTTTTTTTTATTAAGGAATTTATTTCAATATAGCCTGTACATTCTCAAACAGCTTTTGGAATTTTGATTCCAGTTAATTCTTAGAAAATCAATTACTTGTTATTTTACCATATATTTGGTAAGTCTTTAAAAATATTTTCTGAATACAAATAATTGTTAACTATGATTCCAATTTTGGTTAATGTCCTGGAAGTCTCAAAGACCTCTTCTGCTGGAATTCTATCTAGCGGTTATACTTTTAAAATCTGTTTCCATTAGAACAAACATTTTCACTAATTGGATTTCAAAAATATTTGATTCCAGTTTCCTGAAAGTCTCAAAGACCACTTAGTTTCTAGGATTCTACATTGAAACCATAAAGATCTATTTCATTTAAAACAAACGTTTTAAACTATTAGATTGCCATAATATTTTATTTCAATTACGGTTAACTTGTCAAATGTATCAAAGACATTTTAAAAAATTTTGTCTCGTAATTATACATTTTATGTTTTTTTAGAATTCTTCATCGAAGCCATGACTTAAGATTTTGTTTAATTTGAAACATATATATTCACCAATTTCATTTCTAATTATTTGATTCCAAGTTTTGTAAAATTTCTGAAAGTCTGAAAGACCACTTATTTTTTTTTTTTAATTTTACTTCACAACCATATATCCTTGAAATCCTTTCAGTTAAAATAATGACTATCCGAACAGCCCTCATTTATATTGCAAAAATCGTGGAGGGTAAGAGTTTTACCTGTAAGCTAGGGGATAACCGTCCTTTCCGACAGCTCAAAGCCGTTTAAAATGCCAAATTACGTATATTGGTAAATATGAAAATCAAATTTCTAATCATAAGTATCTTTTTTAAAAGCTTCATATAAAGAAAAAAGTCTGGCAGTAAGGGTTTGAATGAATTTGCTTTAAACGGAGTCTATTTGGTTTGGAAAAAGTCTATTTTGTTTCAGAATGAGTTTTTCCTCGATTTTCATCGTAGAAAATTTACTAAAATCTTAGCGGACTAAATTTTTAGCAACTGAAAATCCAGGAAAAGCTCATTCTGAAACAAAATAGACTTTTTCTAAACCAAATAGACTCCGTTACAGTACTAATGGTTCTTATAAATTCATTCTAAATGTATGTTGCTGTTGGTTTTGTGTAATTGATAGTGACAAGCTGCATAATTTTGACCTTTGCACAGTGTGTGGAGGTTTTTTTAAACAAATATTTGTCAAAATTATGTCTGAAAATAAAAAGGGGGAGGGTCTGACTCAGTTAAATTTAAATGGCTGAACTTCAAACGTTTATAACTTCTTTATTTCTCAACGGATTTTGGTCAAATTGGACTCGTTGGAAAGCGCGTTCAATGTTCTTTCCTTTTTTGTACAAATCTTACATTTATGTTACCGGGTCTTAGCACTACGCTACGCTCCGCGCTCAGACCAAATGGTCCATAGTTTGCATGTTTTTGAGTTTTTAAAGTTTATTTGATTTCTGTTGGTTTTTTTTTTTTACAGGGGGGTTTGTTTCTTTTTGTTTCCCTTGTCGTCAATTGTTTATGCGTGTAGGAGAAAGAAAGCGTAGGAATTTATATAGAAAATGCAACTTTTAATCATAAAATGGTACTCATTTTGAAATATAGGGACCCTTTGGTCTGAGCGCCCGCTGGTGCGAGGCGCAAAATTTGTACACAAAGTGAAAGATAATTGAATGCGCTTTCCAATGAGCCCAATTTGACGAAGATCCGTTGAGAAATAAAGAAGTTATAAACGTTTGAAGTTC
>MJUU01055909.1:19463-49206 GCA_002080025.1 Modiolus philippinarum
TACAAAATCAACATCACCAAATAATATTACCGAACTTCAAACGTTTATAACTTCTTTATTTCTCAACGGATTTTGGTCAAATTGGACTCGTTGGAAAGCGCGTTCAATGTTCTTTCTTTTTTTGTACAAATCTTACATTTATGTTACCGGGTCTTAGCACTACGCTACGCTCCGCGCTCAGACCAAATGGTCCATAGTTTGCATGTTTTTGAGTTTTTAAAGTTTATTTGATTTCTGTTGGTCTTTTTTTTTTTACAGGGGGGTTTGTTTCTTTTTGTTTCCCTTGTCGTCAATTGTTTATGCGTGTAGGAGAAAGAAAGCGTAGGAATTTATATAGAAAATGCAACTTTTAATCACAAAATGGTACTCATTTTGAAATATAGGGACCCTTTGGTCTGAGTGCTTCGCGCTCAGACCCGCTGGTGCAAGGCGCAAAATTTGTACAAAAAACGAAAGATAATTGAATGCGCTTTCCAATGAGCCCAATTTGACGAAGATCCGTTGAGAAATAAAGAAGTTATAAACGTTTGAAGTTCGGTAATATTATTTGGTGATGTTGATTTTGTATAACGGAGTCTATTTGGTTTGGAAAAAGTCTATTTTGTTTCAGAATGAGGTTTTCCTCGATTTTCATCGTAGAAAATTTACTAAAATCTTAGCGGACTAAATTTTTAGCAACTGAAAATCCAGGAAAAGCTCATTCTGAAACAAAATAGACTTTTTCTAAACCAAATAGACTCCGTTTTTAGATATTTGTTTCAGTGATGAAATTATGTTGTTTGAAAATAATCTACTGTTATTAATATCCTCCTATTCTTTAGAGTTTGCCTTACCACTTTGTGCAATATTGCTTCTTCTAACCTAAAAATAAAACACATATTTGAAGAAAACATCTCAACAATCAGTCTTGCAAAACATTTATACGCGTATTCAAAAATGTTAAAGGTATTTTCCTAAAAACAACAACAACAACCAAAAAGAGAAAAAAATATATTGACGGTACTTGATGAACAAATGTTGACCTTTGAAATTTATAACTGCATACCATTCCAAAAACAGGCAGAAGTTACAACTGCGTGCCTTTCTCAAAACAGGTGAAAGTTAAAAATCTGCATACCTTTCCAAAAACAAGCAGACCTTATAACTGTATACCTTTTTCAAAACATGTGGAAGTTATAACTTCATACCTTTCAAACACAGCTGGGAGTTATAACTGCATATCTTCCCACACACAGGTGGGAGTTATAACTGCATACTTTCCAAAATAGGTGGAAGTAATAACTGCATATCTTTATAAAACAGGTGGAAGTTACAACTGCATACCTTTCCAAAATCATATGAAAGTTATTACTGCATAACCTGAATACAACTGCATACCTTTCCAAAAACAGATGGAAGTTATAACTGCATACCTTTCCAAACACAGATAGAAGTTAACTGCATACCATTCCAAAAACAGGCTGACGTATTTACAGCATACCTTCCAAAAACAGGTTGAAATTATAACTGCTAACCTTTCCAAAATCAGGTGGAAGTTTTAACTGCATACCTTTCCAAAAACAGGCAGCAGCAATAAATGCATACCTTACCAAAGCAGATGGAAATAATAACTGCATACCTTTCGAAAAAGAGCAAAACGAGGCAGAAGCAACACCTGCAGACTGTAAAAAAAAAACAGGTGGAAGCTATAACTGCATACATTTCCAAAAGCCACAAGTAGGCTTCACTTCGGAGTTCCACATGATTCATCTATGTCCTCAAATTCGTATATTTTGAAAGATGACTGTAATTTCTTCATTACTTGAGCTAAAATTTAGATGAACCCTCAAGCTTCTACATCTACTTTACCCTATAAGAATCCTGAACCTCTATAATTTTTATCGATAACTGAATTAAGTTAAGTATAATGCTGTGTGTTTAAAATGCGTCTTTTTAATAAAAAAGAAAGAAATTTTTGAATCGCATTAAAATTGATGCTACATAGCATGTTTGAATGTTTATTTTAATTTTCTACATTGTTACATGTAGGCTAGGGCTGAAAATAGCGTTGTGTTGAATCTCCTTGCGTACTTATGTTAAAGAAATGAAAACAAGTAAAAATATCTCTGTCCTTGCTGTACTTTTTTTCCGAACCTGTTTGACATTTGGTTCCAAGTGAAACTAATCAAGACTCTACTTGATAATTTTTGGTACTATTATAAAGTGATTATAGTTCATCAAATGTTAAAAATTTGCAATATGCTTCATTTATCAAATTTTATAACTTTCTGTTTTTACTTTGCATTGATCGGTGTAAATACGATAGACACACTAAATATTTACTTTGCATAAATTGTGAGTATCCTCCCCCATATTTGAGAGTGCTTGAAAAAGTTTCTTAAAACTTCCTGCTGTTCTCTCTCTCCATTTAACCAATATGAGGTATTTTGGTATTTCGATGCTACGCGGATAATTTTCAATCATATCTTTCCATTCCCGGTTGGTGATTCCAAGATGTATGGCTAACTGGTACATTGTGTTGTAGTCGAACAGTAGAGACAGTCGAAGTAGTTCAGAGTCACTTGGTATCTTGCACAAAGCATCCTCACTCAAACCTTCAAGTTGAAAGAGTTATTTACTCTGTAGCCAAAATATGGATACCGAATAATTTTCTTTGAATAGTACGTCATATAAGATTTAGTCAGAAATTGGCTTGAAATCTGGAAAATCTTTGCAAATTATTAAATAAATAGTTTAATACAATACCCCGGCAAACGAATACTGAAGAAAAAATGAGAGGAAGGTTTAATCCTGAAATAAAAAAAAAACAAAACAATGCAAATCATATTTTACAACAATTGAAATATGTTAAAGACATAACAAATGAACACTAAAACACTATAAGTGTGAACCCTACAAAACTGGAGGTATTATCAGGTTCTTCAGAAAATTTAACGTTATCTACTACACGTATGGCAAACTTTTATACAACCAAATGAAAATAAAACATTGTTTAAATGACTTGATTGGTGGGAAACCTTACTGCTAGCGTTTAAAACTCATTTAAGTCGGGTCGTCTTATGCTTGCATGTAATCAATATTGGTTCAATTAAAAACTACAAGCTCTGATACTTTTTTGCTCATCGAACAATGTACATGTACATGTATATGTTAGCGGCAATAAGCAAAATCGGGCATTAAGCCTATTTCCTAGGCAATACGCTAATGCCTAGGCACTTACTTAGTGCCTAAAATTTTCAGGCATAGGCTTATTTCCTGAAATTATTGATGTCAAATTCTTACTATTTCCTAGGCAGTAATGAATGTTTTGAAATGAAATAAAGACATTGCGATTATGAATATTTTTCATTACATTTTGTTTTTGAACAGAGAAAACATAAATATTACTAAAGGCAGTTTTTTACTCAATCTCTAACTTTATTTCAACCTTTCTGAATACTTTATAGATCTTAGTGTAATCTTGTCATATTGGTTTGAAAATTGTATAATAGATCAAGGAGTCTTTATATTTTTTCCTACAAGATTGACGCCCAGAAAACATGTTTCCACCTCATTTAATGGTTTGTTTTCCTATTAACAGACAATATTTTTCATTGATTCTCTCTGTATGTAATTTTTTCTGCTTTTTTGGAAATGTGTCGGGAACATTTCTGCAAATTGTTAAATTTTTCTGATGTTTTTAATTGAAATTCTAAAAATTTGGTTATAATGACCAAAAATTAAAAACTTTGCGATTCGTGATAAATTTCAACAGTGGAACTCAGAACTTGATGAACTTGATGACTGATCCTTTCCCTCTAACTGACAGATGAAATCCTCGTTTGTCGGCGCCAAATTGCCCGAGTAAAATGACATGATAAGCTTTTGGTTAAGAAAAAAAGTTAATGGCAAATGATTGTTATTAAGTTAAAACGAATCATTTTATATAACATAATAAAATCTCCGGTTTTATTTAAAATCGATACGAAAATAAATGAATTGTACTTTTTATATAATGAGACTATATTCTAGGTATAATAATAATGCAAGTCGTCCTTTTCATGTTAACTCAAATAATTATTTGTAATTAACATGATTGTAAATATGTGCAACTATATAAGAATGAAGAAAACTGTTCTGTATGTGAAGATTTGGAGGCATCACTAGGGGATTTCATGGTCGCAAAGTGAGTTTACTGGCGACGCATAAACGGAGCTATCTCCTAAGCAATAATCGACATAGAAGATTTCTGGCGAATAAATATTAACATGAAAAGTTAATTAAAGCATCTCTTAAAATATTTGACTGAATCGTTATGAAAGATGTAATATAATGACTTCCAGTTTCAACCTTGGTACTTGAAGTTATTTTGCGTGAGAACATTTATGGTAACAGAAAATAGTGTAACACACAGCTCTGTATAATATGAATGATAATATATTTGTACGGAGAGCTACAAAGGAATCGTATAATCTATATTTCAGCTCACCTTACAAATATATAATCAGGATAACTGGTTATATCCCAATTGGGATAAATGACTAGTTATTCGTCAATTACATTTTACAGGTTTAATGACGCATCATCACCCATGAAAATATAAATGTATACGGTTAAAGCTTTGAAACCGTATAATTTTGTTGTCATAAGAATGTTGCAATTTTTGCGCTGATCGATTTATATATGAAAACAATCAGTCGCTTTGATGAGGTTGTTACTTAAGCTTTAAAGAGTTTTCAATTATTCTCTGATTCTTTCTCCAAAGAAAATTCTATATATATTCGTAAAAACTCATTGTGGTAGTTTAAGAAAAATATTTTTTTCGCTATTAAAAAAATGAAGAGTATAGAAAAAGTCACATGAACATGAGTTTTGATTTCTTCCAGAGTTCCCTCCTTTTGACAATGTGATAAAATATGTCATCAATTTAGTGTTTTGAAAAAGTGTTTCAAACTACAATATCTTTGAAAAGTTTAAATAGTCTAAACTTCAGCATTTCAATACATTTTCACGCATTTTCGTCTTCTTCTGTTTTCATCATTTAACCATTTATCACAGTGATTAATTTGAAATTTGACAAATTTATATTTTCAAGTGTGTTAAAATGGCTCTGCTCGTGAAATGAGCATCATTTAGAAGTCGACAATATGTCTTTTAATAATTGAATTCATGGAGTTTATCGGATTTTGTGTTTCATTGCCCGCCACTTAAATATGCAAATATAATCCATAAAAACTAACCAATAATCCCAATTGGGATATAACCATTTATCCCAATTGGGATAAATTATCACAATTGGGATATATTATCCCAATTAGGATTATTGCCTACCTGTTTAACTTTCTTTCAAATGCCTCAAAATCATATCTCTAAACTGAACACATTTGGATCAGAAACTTTAGAAATTTTAATAATTGAACCACACGACACCTTTTCGCGAAATAAAAACGTTAAATGAAGTTTTTTTTCAATGATAGATAAATTTAGTGCCTAGCAATAAGAAATTTAAGATTTACACAGATAAGAAATTCCTGACCTATAACATAACAAAAATCACTTTATTATGTTAGTCGTTACCGAAGTTGTTGTTTTAATTATCATACCTTTACAACTGACGTCACATATTGTTTTATCGATCATACCTTCAGAACTGTCGTCACATATTTCATTTTGCTGAAATGAATCAAACACTTTCTTTTAAACTTTCATATTCATTACACTTGTAATGCATAACATAAGTGCAATTAATTTAATGCTACGAATTTTTCTGTGATTATGTGCTTTATATTAGTCATCATTATTTGTTTTCTCACATGTACCCTGCAAAATAAAAAAAACTGCATCTGTTATTTACTTGTTGATCATGCAGTTTACAGTTTGTCGGTCAAGCTAATACTTGTTTCAATATGAGGTTAATCAATCAATGTTCATTTTACAATAAAAAACGAAACTGTCCTGTCACGCGCCATCTCCAAACGACAGGACATACATTTGAAGATATTAAAATGAAGATCATTTAAGTAAACGATCAATGGGATGAATCAACAAGAAATTTGCGAGCATTTTTTTTTGTTCACCAACTTAGTACTTTAGAACCTAACAGTCTAAACGAATTTTACCAAATGAAATTAAACATTAAAAAAATAAGAATATTTTTTAGAGTAAAACAATTTTGTTAACTGTTTATTTTATTGTATTAATAATCCAAAATTCAAGGAATATTTACACCAGATATATCCCAATGAGCTTGAAATTAAAGACACTACCGATACACCTACTTCAGCTTCGTATTTAGATCTTTTAATTTACATTGACGAAAATGGACGTTTGAAATCTAAGCTGTATGACAAACGTGATGATTTTAACTTCCCAATTGTGAACTTTCCCTTTCTGAGCAGCAATATACCTACCTCTCCAGCCTATGGAGTGTACATTTCATAGTTGATTCGTTACTGTCGGGCATGCAGTTGATACAGTGACTTTTTAGTTAGAGCAAACACCGTCCCAAAAGCTGCTTAGTCAGGGATTTGTTCAGCCTTTGTTACTTTCATCCCTTCAGAAATTCTATGGCCGTCACCATGACATCATTGACAGATATGACGTGTCTGTGTCCCAAATGAAAACGGACATTTTTAGCTAGATTTCACGTCTTCACGGATTTGACATAATCGGATTTGACTCAACCTTGGATTGACTCACATATAGTGTGACGGGTGCCGCTAGCGGAGCAGGACATGCTTACCCTTCCGGAGCACCTGATGTCACTCCCGGTTTTCATGGGAGTTCACACTATGAGTGCCTTAGTTCTTAACGTTATCTTTTTATTTCCGTGCATTGTAGCTGTCTCAAGTCCCTGTTTTGTCTTTGTTTTATCTGTTACCGTTTTTGCCATGTCTTTGGACTTCGATTTTTGTAGTCATCGCTTCCCTTGTTCCTTCGGTATTCTACTGCCGTTGTTTCATTTTTAAATTAGCAATGTTCAGCTTTCCATGTCACTAAGAACGGCAATATCTATGTTTCAATTTTCATTGTAAGTGTAATCAAGCCAATATATTTTTCTGATCGCACATGCAAACACGTGCGCCGATAATTTATCAGCCTTACGAAGTCTTTGGAAGGACAAAAATTCGCGGTTTAATTGACATTTTTCATATTGTTAATTTGTTCTCACTTGGCATTTGGTCAATCGCGTTAATGTCTCGTGTCAGTTTCTAGAAATACTGCAACCGGAGGTTGATGAAATTATCACGTGAATCATTGTCTAGCGAAATGTGCTTTGCATTTTGATGACTAATATTACTGTAAAATGTATTGGTAAATGGCATTTTTACTAAAAAATATTTCACTCAACATCTCTTTTAATCAATGGCGCAATTATACACATAGCAACAACTGTAGCAACAAAATGGCTGCATTTTTTAGAATAAAGACTACTAAGATCACTTTACTTCAAGTAAATTCAGTAGAAATGAAAGAAACGATCTCTAACATTATTTTCCAGTTAATACGATACATTCTCAATACTCGATTGTTGAATTTTCACATTTTAAAGCTCTCGGTATACCTCGAACTTTAAAATCTCAATTTGAGAAGTATACGTAATAACCTTGAAACAATGTTAGAGACTATATATATATATATATATATATATATATATATGTAGACAACTTACTGAAAACTCTGAATAGGCATTATTTTGCTTATCCAGAGTTTTCAGTAAGTTGTCCAGGTTTGTCGGGCCCCTTAGACGATTATTATATATATTTGTTTCTACCCGACTTGCAGTCTTTTACTTCAAAGAATCTCAGGCGCTTACTTCACTTGGCCAAGTTTTGAGGAAAAATACATGACATCAAATTTAAGCTTCTTTTCCGATTGACAAACATCGATATTTTATTGATTCATTGACTCTCACATCTAAAAGATAACAGTTCCACATTACTACAACTTTGATCATTGATCAAAAATTTGCGTGTTGTATTTTATTTTATTTCATTTCAGTTAAGTCAAGTCAAGTCAAGACTATTTAATATATAACTTTGGCATTTTTGTCAGTGCCCTGTGTGGGATTCGAGCTCTCTGTGCCGACCCCTTAACCACGGGGCTACCGCGACTTTACATCTAAGAGTTTATTTTTATTACTTAACGCTCAGGTCATTAATTCAATCTGCCTAACCTGTGTGGTACAAGGTGCGACTAACTAATTTTACCAGGATTGATTGTACAGGTGAACGATTTTTGTTATTTTCGCTTGATCACTTGGTGTGTAAGATGTTAAATTTCTATCACTATTTTCCAAAGGTTTTGATATGAACTGCACTGATTAGACATAAGTAGTTGAAATAGCTATATGCAGTATCCAAATTCAAATGATTGTTTATTCAAATAAGGGAAGTTTGCCATGTTTTAACTTCGATTGTCAATCTTAGATTAGCATACAAGTTCCGCAGAGGAATGNTATATATAAACAATAGACGAAAGTGAACAGTACACAAGTAATTCAGCTAATATTTCAGCTTCTTTCCAAGCCTCTAACAAAGTCCAATAGAAATCAAAAATAAAATCAAACAAAAACTTTGTACAAAAAAACGTCTAACAAAATATTGACAGCTACATTCTAGACGCTGGTTACAGTACTGTGCAACGTAGCCCTTACAGAAAAAACGATCAGTCACCCGTCATCCGTTCGTCAGAGAGCAGTCAGCGGTCAGTCAGCGATCAGTTAATTAACGAGCGACTTCAGATTAGTCCAACCCGTCAATTGAAGCGAAACGTGTCGGATGACGAGAACCGTATTTTCGTCCAACTCGCGTCTAGATTCGTTCATATATCACGTGATATGTCGGGTTAAAGATTTTACGATTCGTTACACTCAGTTCATACACGATCGGTACATCATCGCAAC
Source organism: Modiolus philippinarum (assembly GCA_002080025.1). Classification (NCBI taxonomy): domain Eukaryota; kingdom Metazoa; phylum Mollusca; class Bivalvia; order Mytilida; family Modiolidae; genus Modiolus; species Modiolus philippinarum. Next base: position 28,348 of record MJUU01055909.1, read on the forward strand.
AGGTCAAACTTTTTGGTATTAATAACTAATTGCTTATCATATTTTTTTTTTCATTTTCATGGAGTCTTTAATAAAATAAAGTTCAAAAGGAACTGCTGCATTGACGGGTGTTATACATCAAAATTTGCCATTTTCATCGAGTTTTAAACAAAATAATATGTAAAGGGAAAATTTCTCACTGAACGGTGCATTTGTAATGACTAAAATTTTTACAAGTCAGTTTTAAAAAATTATTTTTGGATATATTGGAATTTTAGACAAACGAATGTGTATAACAAACGTTTTGCACTGACTGGTAGATTTGCAATGACTCAAATGAATGTTTATAAGTATTTTTTTTTTGTTTTTGTTTTTTAAATGTTCATTTTCATGGGATTTGAAGAAAATAACGTGTAAAATGAAAGGTTTGCATCACCAGTCCCTTTGTTATGACTAAAATAAAGACTTCTAAATGATATTATATTAAAATCTTTCATTTTAATGGAATTTAGAACAAAATACTGATGCTGACCCAAAAGCCGATTTTATTTTGAACCTTGCAATATCTAAATTTTTGTAAATTTTGTTGAAAACTAGGGAGTATTTCCCTCACGCATAGCTCTGTCCTTAGGTTATTTTGGCTTTACATTTTTATCATTTTGGGTATTTGTTCTCTATCAGTTTTGTTTAACATATTTGATTTTATGGCATTCCTAACGTTTAGATTGTATCTGCACTGAAGAGACATAAGTTGTCGAAATGCGCATTTGCAGAAAATAAATTCACAGTAACTACGGTATTTAGTTATTTGATACCACTGGGTCGATGCCTCTGCTTGTGAACTGTTATTCCCCGAGGGTATTCACCAGCCCAGTAGTCAGTACTTCGATGCTGACCCGAAAGCCGATTTTATTTTGAACCTTGCAATATCTAAATTTTTGTAAATTCTGTTGAAAACTAAGGAGTATCTCATTCGCGCATAGCTCTGTCCTTAGCTTATTTTGGCTTTACATTTGGATCATTTTGGGTATTTGTTCTCTATAAGTTTTGTTTAACATATTTAATTTTATGGTATTCCTAACGTTTGGATTTTATCTGCACTGAAAATACACTAGTTGTCGAAATGCGCATATGCAGAAAATAAATTCACAGTAACTTCGGTATTTAGTTATTTGATACGACTGGGTCGATGCCTCTGCTGGTGGACTGTTAGTCCCCGAGAGTATTCACCAGCCAAGTAGTCAGTACTTCGATGCTGACCCGAAAGCCGATTTTATTTTGAACCTTGCAATATCTAAACTTTTGTAAATTTTGTTGAACACTAAATAGTATCTCCCTCACGCGTAGCTCTGTCCTTAGCTTATTTTGGCTTTACATTTTGACCATTTTGGGTATTTGTTCTCTATCAGTTTTGTTTAAAATGGAGAGAAGAAGAGGCCATAGGGCCGATACAGGGTCCTGTCCCCAAGCACCTGTGAACTAATCATGTAAACCACACAATCTCTCATGTTTTCCATAACTATTGATTGTGTGTATTTCCAATAAGAACTAATTCAACATTCTAGAGGGGCGGACAGTGAGTGTGTTTTTTCCCGAAGTTCTCCGGTTGGTTTCTCCTTTCTCCTGTCCCCTCTCTCCTTGCCTCATCCCTCTCTCCTTTCTCCCACAATCTGTATCCTTTCCTTCGCCCCTTTTCTCCCAGTCTCTCTATCCCCTCATTTGAAGGTAATAATATTAAATCGACCTTTTTTTCTAAATCACAACTCAGAAATATCGCTTGGGAAAACAGTTCCAAGTTTAATTGTGATTGTTTCAAATTAACAGTCTGTATCGCTAGAAAATTGCCTTTTGCAAGAGGCAACATATAAGTAATGAAGCGTGTAATAGCTATGTAACAGATATTGTGAATACAATTATTTAATGCATATGAGGGCTTAAGACTAGAATATTTTGTCTAAGTTGTAAGAAATCCCCATTGATCTATTGCCCGAGGCCACCGGCCGGGGGAAATAGAACACTTGGGTTTCTGACACCGAGGACAAAATGTTTTAGTATATTACCCTAATATGCATAATTACCTTATTAAATTATTTTAGCCAAAACATATCTCATTCAAGTAAAGAGGGGTTGTTTCCAAGAAAAATCAAATTCTAAATCATACATCGTTTCACGACACCGTTTCAAACCTGCACAAAGTGTATTCATAAAAGATCATAAAATGTTTTAAAATTTCTGAGATCTCATGAATTATAAACATAAACATAATTTTTTAACATGTGAAATCAAACTTTGAAGTCGAATCATTAAGAAATGAAACTTTAAAACTGCCAAGACAAACACGATCAGTAATTATTAAGAACGATCTAGTCTTGTTTTCCTGAATATTGCGGCCAATAAATTTTATAAAATCTGCGACTAACTGAAAAGCTTACAACGTGTGAATAAAAAACCTCCCTTTTTGAAAACAAACGAGTATCACCCTAATGCAAAGCTCTGTTTTTTAGCTGCTTTTGGCTTTACATCTAGATAATATTGGTTATTTGTTCTGTATCAGTTTTTAAACATTTTTGAGTTGATGGTCTTCCAAACGTTTAGCTTTTATCTGCACTGAAGAGACATAAGTTGTCGAAATGCGTATATGCAGAAGCAAAATTCACAGTAACTTCGGTATTCGGTTATATTAAAATCAAAAACACCTCGAGACATATTAGATGTTGAAATAATAAATGGGTAGCCTTTTTGTGAACAATTATTGAATCCATTGAAACATGAATTGAAGTGTTATCAAANACCCCCCCCCCCCCCCCCCCCCCCCACACACACACACACACACTCCATATTGTAACTATATGACCGGCTACTACACATTTGTTTGCATAAGAGCATAATGTTTTTTTTTAAAGTATACGAATAAAACAACATTTTATACTTACAATATATTGAAGAAAGGTAACCAATTTGGTCGGCTTAATTTCTTTCATTTTCATATAATTTGCAATTATGATATACTGATGCATAAATTATAATCTTTATTTTATCTTCTTATTCACTATATATCCACGCATTGAAATATTTTATGCAAATAATTCATTGTATATCCATTTTGTTAACTTTTGTTTGTCACGATCATCACTGATTTGTCCTTTGAACTCACTGTTATTATCACACGGCCTACTCGATTTGTCCGTGTAGTTTTATACATCAATGAACTCGCTGTCTACGTGACGTGATTGTTATTTTAAAATAGCCTAGATCAGTTTGTTCATTGTTTGTATGAGAATTACTCAATCTCGAAAAGGTATTCAACGGGGTTTTATAGTAAAGGTCATAATTAATAAAGATTATATTTGCTTTTGGGGTTTATATATATTTTTCGTGTTTAAATATAAAAAGAATAATGTTTTTTCTCTTTATCTTGGGTGTAAGTTAGTTATACCATTCGGTAAACGGCGTTTCTGGAATAGAAAACCCTCCGGCCTCCGACTGTCGGAATTTCTATTCCAGAAACACCTTTACCTTATGGTATAACTATTACGTAAAGGGAAAGTTCCGCACTGACCGGTTAATTTGTAATGACTAAAATGAAGATTTACAAGTTATTTTTTATCACATTTTTATGGGATTTGAACAAAATAATGTGTAAAAGGAAAGTTTCCTTCTGACCAGTCCATTTTATATGACAAAAATGATAATTTGGTTAAAATTTATTGATATTTTTTATCATTTTCTGCATCTGGGTGGATTTTTTTGCAAAATAAAGGAAATTAAAATATTTAATTTTTCGATTCATTGATTTGTTTTTTTTTATCAAATTAAAATATTTGACTGTTCCCAGTCACTGTCAATGTTAATTTTGCATAAAATCGTTATCATGATTGAATTCGTTTCGTTTCATCGGAAAATTTCAATTATCTATTAATCTTTTGATTATTTCGCATATCATTAAATGACGAGTACCTTGACGTGAACTGTCATGGACGTGAATCGATTCGTCCCGTCCCGTCCCATAACGTTCCCGTCAGCGATCCGTTTCGCCCTCGTCAAACGGTAAGGTCTATGTTGCACAGCACTGCATCACAAATGTAATACAAGATGAATCCCAGATGATGAAGAAAAAAAAACTTTTGTCAGTTACTGTTTATCGAAAGGTATTTAACAAAATCAATATATGAAGACAATCGTAGTGCTTCCGGAAGAAATAATATCTGCAAGTGGGACATGTGTTATTTGTAAATTTTTTACACAAATATCCTGCTGCTTTTAGAATTTTTTTTTGGCATCTAAAACCGCTCTTTAGCTTGTCGCTTTTTCTCATTCCAAGATATATTTTGTTCAATGGCGACAACTTGCGTGTCTGTCTAGCTATGTCCTATGCTGTTGAAATGGACAGCCGTTACCTGTGTTAATTCTTTTTGCTTTATGTGATTACGGTTTAAATTAATACGGCGATTTAGTGAATTTTTTGTTTCACCAAATATATTACTGTTGACATACCGCACACGTAATCACATTTTCGGATTTACAGGACAAATTGAAGAAAATTTTGAATTTCTCGCCACTTGCTGTGCTCTTAAATGTCGATGTTGTGAGGCTGTGTTTGTACAAAAGACACCGTTTTTCTTGACAAGTCTTCAATTGTCCTATTACAGGCGATTTTAGTTTAGCCTTAACGAGCATGTCCTTCAAGGTCTTGGGCCTGCAAAAAGATATAAGTGGTGATTCTTGGAAAAGGGCTTTCATTTTAGGTCACACATGCAAGGCTGTCGTGCATTCACGTGTAATAGATGATACATCTGGAAGTTGTGGATGGAAAGTCGTACAAATAGGATACGAGAGATTCATTTCTCTTTATTTCGGTATTGTAACAACTGTTTTCGTTCTAAAGGTGAAACCTTTTCAAGCTACTGACTAAATGTTGCCTCAAACTTTTACCTTTCCGAAATGCTGAAATAGGAGTACATCCGAAGATCTCAGCAATTTCCGGAACATCCTCTTGAAGAATTCCAAGTCCATTGTCTTTGCAGACTTAGAAATGGCCGAGATCTTTGGATCCACTCCTAATTCAGCATTACAGAGAATGTAGTCTATGCGATTCAGTGCATTTGCTGTTTCAAACTATATATTGGCGAAACGTGTCGCCGACTGAGTGACCGTTTTGCGGAACATTTGCGCTTCGTTAGAAACAACAATGACTGCTCAGTCGGTAACCATTTCCGACTCGCTAATCGCAGCATCTTGGATATGTTGGTGAATGTTCTTATGAAAACCGACTGAGCCGCGAATCATAGTCAAAAACTCGAACTGAGAGCAATCCATCTTCTTATAAATTTCAGATCTAGAGGCTTGAACATCAAGGAACATTCGAACAAGTAATGTACAGTTCTCTGCATTAGTTTGTCATATCACTTTATTTTAATTTTGAAATTTGTTTTTATAATCAAATTCTTCATAATTTTTGGTCCATTTTTTTCATACTTTGGCATTTTTTTTTGTCTTTTTAATTCTTGTCTTCGCCACTCACTTTCCACTTTGTTTCCTGACCTTTCCTATCCCTAACCATGTTCAAGATCGACTAGCATTATCAATTTTTCGGCTCGCTGCATAACTATCCTACCTGGGGTTTAGTTTCTCCATTTCTTCTAGCGTGTTTTTTTTTTTTTTATTTTACCTTCCCTTAGAAGGAGACAGTTTATTCCAAAATATTTGGGTTTTTTGCCCCGTTTTTATTTTTTGAATTCAGATGTTTTCTTATTTTTGTTTTTATTTTGACTTCGCCCAATTCAGGTGGTTAAACATTTAACTGACTATTGTATTTTTCTAAAATCAATTTCATTAGAGAAAAAAAATAAATTAAATATTTCTTGATTCTGATTTGAAGTACGATGCTAATTTAAAAAAAATGTATGTCAGTGAAATCCTCGTTGACGATTTGACATATATCAAATGCGGTTTTTCGAATAAGGTGTTTTGCTACGTCGAGTAGATTATTTTCAGTTTCAGCGAGCTCTATTAAAATAATAAGACAACAGCTTTATAAAACTCCATTTTTATTGTCATCCTTATATTAATTCAACGATTTTTCAATCTGCATTAACTACCCACAATTGAAAAGTTTTGGAAACTTTTACTTTTATTTTGTTACGAATTGGAAGTGAAATGATATTTGCGAAAAAAGGGACACCAAAATAACTATTAACTTAGAAATAAAAAGAACCGAAAGCAGCTCCTTGATTTGTGCACGAAGATGATATTGGCTAGAAAATATAATATTTCATGTACCATCTATCATCTCTATTAAAAAAAAAGACATTTTTTTTCAGATTGAAATGTCCTTATCTTTATAAGTTGTTATTTTTTAAATATTTTACGGAAAAAAATAAAAGGAACTTAAATCTTCAACCATTTTTATTTAACTTTAAAAACTCGGTATTTTTGTTTTTACCACCATTGAGTCACCTTGCCTTAGGTGGATTAGTGTTTTCGTCTGAATAAAATTGTGTAACTCCTGAGATAAATATAACATCATTCAGGTTATTTTCAGGCTGTTAACAGAGCAGGACATACTCACCCTTCCGGAGCACCTGATGTCACTCTCAGTTTCACTGGAGTTCACACTGTGAGTGCCTTTGTTTTGAATGTTGTGATTTCCATTTCTGTGCTTTGTGCCTGTCGTCTAACGTCATTGTTTTGTGTCTGACGCAATTGTTTTCTATGATCTCGTTTTGGCCATGTCTTTTTACTCCGATTTTTGTGGATATCCCTCCATTGTTCCTTCGGTATTCTACAGCCGTTGTTCCAAAACAGGAAATTAATGTACCGAAAATGGATGAACCTGTTATGAGCTGAATTGTTGATCGTTTTGTGGAAACAATGCAAAGAAATTCAAAAAGTTACCAAATTAACAGTAATGTGATATCCTTGAGAATGAACACTAGTTTGGCACTTTACGCCATCTGGGGATAAAAAAATGTACTACTCCCAGTGACAATGACAATTTTGGCTTTATCCCTTTTAGATAAACAACATTTGTCATTGGATTTTGCTTTTGTTTCTAACTTATTAGTGGTGATGCATTGTTGGAAAATAAAGCCACTTATGTAAAAAAAAAAGATTTTCGGTATAAAAATTAAGAATAAAGGGAAATTTTCGGAATTTGAAGTATTTTCACAATTTTGACTTTATTACTTGAGGGTCGTAAGCATGTCAATATATGTATAATAACTTATAATGTAATAATGATATATATAGGCCTTGGGCTGAAATCACTTTCCGTGCACCCTCTCCCCCACTTATGATCCAGACCGATTTTTTCCCTCCTTTAATATCCCTTCTTCAAAATAAAACATGTTAACACGAATATAACCTGCACGCATAGACAGTATAGGGCCACTTTTACAGTACACCACACAAAATTCTTGCATTTAAGTTTTATTCTTAATTTTATCTTTTAAGCCCCAAAATTTTTATGTAGATAAGTTAGATGTACTGAAATTTGGTATCAAATTGAAGCTTATTTAATATACTTTACAATGAACACAAGTTTTGACACATTTCGCTATTTTTATGATCTGGGGATGCAAAAAATATACCCCTCCCTTGCCAAAAATAGCGAAAATGACGATTTTTAACCTTTCAATTCCTTTCAGAAAAATAAATCTCATCATTTGATCTAGTTTTTATGCCTAAGTTGTGATACAATGTTCAAACATAAGACCATTAAAGTTCTTATAAAAATTTCAATTTCGGTATAAAATTTTTGAAAAATGAAAATTTTCGGAATTTTAGATATTTTCACAATTTCGTCTTTCTTACTTCTGGATCGTATAAATTTGAATATATATCTAATAATTGCAAATGCAATAATAATTTATGATTGATATGTAAGCAACAAATTACGTGAAAAAAATTTAGAGTCAGACTTATTGTGGGATCAAAATGCCAAAATTAGCATCCCTCCCCTTTAAAATTAAGAGAAAATTTAGAATATTCAGGCTGTATTCAGCCATACAGCTCATTAAAATTATTGCAGTTGGAGTTAACATATATGTTATGGTCTAATGTTCATTTACTCCATATTCTTTCGTAAAATATTTAATACAGGAGTTTGTCTTTTATTGAAGTGTAGAGTTGGTAAAACAATTCCCCGTGGTAGAGATGTATGCTCTTTATTTTTCTTAGATATGGTGTACTTGTACATGAGATAATATCTCATGTGTACACTTTCTTCAATTACTATTATCTAAATTTATGTAAATTCTAAAACCGAAGGATAAACTCCCTCCGTCGTAGTATTGTCCTCAGCTATATTTGATATTACTGTATTCGGATTTCGTTTGGTTTGATGCATTTTAAATATTTTTTGAAATTATGGATTTCCTTTGTTTGGTTTCTAGTGCTGCTGATGAGGAATAAATTTCCGAAATGGCCATACAGCTCATTAAAATTATTGCAGTTGGAGTTAACATATGTGTTATGGTCTCATGTTCATTTACTCCATATTATTTCGTAAAATATGTAAATGATAAAAAGAAAATGTCTTATGCAAATTATTATGTGTATTTTACTAAAGCTGACATGCAGAAGCCCATTTAAGTAGATTCAAACTTTTTAAGGGGCCCTTTTTGGTCCTTCTGCTCGAAAATGGGAATTTTCCGTTTTTCAGAATTATTGCTAATTTGACTTAGCGATGTAAAAAACTTCACGAATTTGGTATCTAACGTGAAAATGTTGATAAAATATTGTTTCACTATATCTAAGCTGTTATAAAGTATGCTTTTGAACATTTTAGACTAATTAAACTTTCATAAATTGCAAACATATTACCCTCCCCCCCCAAAAAAAAATCAACACAATATATTTTATTTCATTCAGCCAGAACATTGTATAAAGGTCCAATAATATAACATTTCAAACACAAAAATGCACAGAGACTCCCATATATAACAAATAAGATCATGCGCGTGGTTTATCGGCAGTTATTCAACAATTAAACTTGAATTTTGTAACATGATTCCGTAATGCTGAAAATGACAATTTTTCACGAAAATCGCTCAAAATATTCAATTTTACCCACATTTTCTGCGTTAAAATTGCATATTACGACATATCAAATGCATTTTTCAAAAGAAACAAAAATATTAGTATGTTTTGATCATATATATGTACAGACAGACATATTTTTGCATTTTTTAGCATCATTTTCTTAGGGTAGGGGTAAAATTTTCGGTATTTAGAGTTACATTGAACACCCCTGGTTTTTCTACACATTGTTTTAAGATAACATATATATCCCCAAGAACAATGAATTGGCATACCTGCAGATAAATCCTCCAGATTTGCCACATATAACTATTTAAAAGTGAATTTTGGACAAATCTGAAATGCTGAAAAATTCCGATTTTTCATCAATTTTGTACCAAATATTGAGGTTAATCTGAAAAGTGGGACTTAAAATGACAAATAATGATTAGATTAATGCAACGTTTTTATATCCAATGGAGATTTTGCGGGTTTTTGTTTATTTTATGCGAATATAGACCCAAAAAATAGACTACTTTATGGTGAATTTGTTGGGATAGGGGTAAGATTTTAGGTATTAAGAGTCACATTAAACACTCTTTGCTTTTCTAAACAATGGTTTAAGACAACTATATATCGCACAGAGCAATTAAATGGCATATCCGCCGACATATCATCCAGATTTGACATATATTACGACTAAACAGTGAACGTTTAACAAATTTGAAATACAGAAAATCCCCAGTTTTCATCAATTTGGGGCAAAAGATTGAGTTTAAGTCAACAAATGACTGTTAAAATACCAAATAATGATGTTATTAATGCAACATTGTCATATATAACACACATTATTCGTGTTTTGGTTATTTTTATGCGAACAAAGACATAAAGTTGACAATTTTATTGAAAATTTGTTGGGGTAGGGGTAAGATTTTCGGTACTCAGAGTCACATTAAATACTTCTTGATTTTCTAAACGCTGTTTCCAGACAACTAATTTATCCCTTAGAACAATTGATTGGCATATCTGCAGATATCCTGCAGACTTGCCATATATAACGGGTTAACAGTGAACTTTGACCAAATCTGAAATGTTGAAAATTCCCATTTTTCCTAAATTTCGAGCTCATTGTTGAGTTTTAGTCAACAAATGGCTGTTAAAATATCAAATCGTGATGCAATTCATGCAATATTGTCATAATGAACACACATTTTGCTTGTTTGGGTTAATTTTATGCGAATATATACATAAAATTGATAATTTAAGGGAACATTTGTTGGGGTAAGGGTAAGATTTTCGGTATTCAGAGTCACATTAAACACTCTTTGTTTTTCTAAGCAATTTTATAAGACAACTTATATATCCCTAAGAACAATTAATTGGCATATCTGCAGATATATCCTCCAGATTTTGAATTTATAAGCGATTTAACAGTGAACTTTGGATAAATCTGAAATGTAGAAAAAGCCCATTTTTCATAAATTTTGGGCAATATATCGAGTTTTAGTCAACAAATGGCAGTTAAAATACGAAGTGACAATATAATTTATGCAACCTTGTCATATACAACACACAATTTGCGTGTTCTTGTAATTTTATGCAAACATAGACAAAAAATTGACAAATTTAGAGAAATGTGTTGGGGTAGAGGTAAATTTTATGGATGTAGGAAGTTTATAATACTTCAAAACTGCCATAATTTGTACCAGCTGTAAAGAAGACATTATGTACTTCCATTTCATTCCATCTTTTCATGAATTTGAACCACTCATAGAAAAGATGAGAAAAAAAGGGACAAAACTTTGTCGAAAACGAAATTATTCAAAGATGTGTTTTATTTGTCTATTTAAAAGTAATAGTTTGGTCATTCAAAACATATTTACATTATGTTTACATGCTTAATTTTTAAGGTAGGACATTAAAAGACTAAAAACAATTCCAAAAATTATGAAATGAAAAACATATTGGTTTGTAAGGACCGTTGAACTTTGACACAATTTCGAGAATAATCTAAAAATTAACGTCAACATTTCGCAGGGGTAGGAGTAAGATTCTCAATTTTCATAACGTATTGGGTATAGAAATGGTACTTATTTGGAATATTTGTAAAGCTTATACAATAGGCTATCATTCTATACCATTTTCCATAACTGAGAGGCACCAATCCACAATTTAAGCAATTGAAATAAAAACTTTGATCAAAAACGAAATTTTCCAAAATTTCGTTGGGTGGGTCTAAAAAGGGGGCCTGTTCCAATATTGCGTGCAGGTTATGCTCATGTCAACATGTTTAATTTTGAAGAGGGGATATAGAAGTACTGAAAAATATGGGTGGGGATCATAAGTTGGGGGGAGGCACGGTGGGTTATTCAAGCCCATGGACTAATATGTTAGCAGCAAATTGTGTGAACAAGTTTTAGTTTCAAACTTATTGTAGGTTCCCAAATGTCAAAATTAGTAGCCCTTCTCTACAATTAATAAAATATTCAGGCTGTTAACTTAAAGATAATGTTGAACGGGAATTCTAGTGTGTATTTTACTTTAACTGACCTGTAGATTCAATTAGTAGTAGATTTAAACTTTAAAAGAGGTTTCTTTACGAACATTCTGCTCGAAGTATGCAAAATATGAATTTTCCGTTTTACAGAATTTCTGCTATTTTGGCTTGAAATATAATTTGAAAATGTTGGTTAAATATCGTATCATTATATCTAAAACCATAAGAAAGTATGTTTTTTTTTAACAAAATAATATATTTATTGCACTACTGCTGTAAACATTCCATCTAAGGCTACAGCATTCACCTCAGATGCCCTTCGTGTTAGTTCAATAGGAATAGGGTTTCCTATTAATAATTGTTGGTACATTGTACATTAGACATATTCATTTTAAACTAAATTATACTAATTAATTGAAAACAAAAAATAGTCATCAAAATCGTTGTTATTTAAAAAAAGAATTGACTCTTTTAACACTTTATCAGTAGCTACTTTCATTAACTGCAAAATTTGAGATCGGTACAGTAACTTTTTTTAAATACGCCCAAAACATTTATGGTTTCTTGTCTGGTCCGACAGATAATAAGATTTATTAATACTGAATAAAAAATTGTGAAAATGTGTAATTCACCCAGTAATACTTTTCATCTGTAATTTTGTAACCAAATATTAAGTAGTTTTCATGGATAACATGATGTCCAATTTTTATTTGATCTAACATAAGTTTTACCTTTTGACAAAATTCATTCAAATATTTACAAGTGATAAAAAAGTGTCTATAGTTCTCTAAAACATTACAAATAGAGCATAAAGGAGAATTGCTGATTTTCCATACATTCAATAGCTGCTTACATGGTAAAATTTAATGTTGTAGTTTCCACCTTAACATTTTCAACTTATTTTCATGCAGAAATTTAAATATAAAATAGAGGGTGTACTCAAATTACTGAGACAGACCTACACTAAATTTTTCCACTTCATTAATCCTGTGGGTTTTTCTTTTGACATTCCATTACATAATATATAAATTTCTTGAGATGTCATATATTGAAGAAGGTGTTTTTTTTTATTGTTCCTATCCAATAAGAAGACTTTGGAGTTAGTTGATACTTTCGTTTTTCTTAAATTTACACTTTTTATTTCTGTCAGCCATTTTTGGGGTATGGCTTTCATTAATTTTGTATACTCAGAAAACCAGTTTCGATGTGACAAAAGTTTATTTAATAACAAATTTTGATTTATGTCCTCATTATTGTCCAATAGATCATTTATAAAAATAATCCCATCTTTTATCCATTGTCTATATAATAGACATTTTCCGTCGAATTTTATATGTTCATTTCCCCAAATCAATTGTTGTCTAATTTCTCTGAAATTATATAAGTTTATTCCTTTTTCATTTTTTTATATTTATCCAGGTTCTTACTAAGTCCAAATAAAATTCTGGTATTTCTGATTTAAGGTTTTCTATAGATTTAATGTCATCGAAATTCAATTGAAATAACAGAAAGTTTTCTCAAAACATTTACAAAAAAGAATCTAGGCAAGATTTTCCGGCAGAATAATTTGTATTCGGGGTTAAACAATCTTTTAATCCAATTAATCCTTATTGTTTTTATGTATTTATCTAAATTAATCATTTTTATACCTCCTTTATTATAGTTAGTGCAAAGTTTCTTTTCACTTTTTCTTGTTAATTATTCCAGATAAAATTGAAAATAAGGTTTTTAAATTTTGAAATGTATTCTTTATCTATACAAGTTACAGATGCTACATAAGACAAATTCGGTATTATCAAAGCTTTGTAACTGAAATTCGCCCTATCATTGTAAGTTGTCGTTTTGACCAATCATTAATTATTCTTTCAGATTTTAATAATTGGTTATCTAAATTTAGTTTTCTACATTCTGTTTTGTTATGTCCAAAATATATGCCTAAACTTTCTACTACATCCTTCGACCACTTAATATTTTCATATTTCTCCTTGCAATGTTTTAATTTTCCAATGCAAAGACCCTCAGTTTTGTTTCTATTCAGACAGTGAGCCAGACAGTGAGCCAAACATTTCAATAATATTTAAGGATAATGATATTTCTTGTTTGGAATTAACAAAGATCGTTGTATCATCTGCTTTTTGTGTTAATTTTAGGCTATGTGTTTTAACGTCTAATTTGATTTGGATACCTTTAATATTATTTTCTTGTCTTATTCTACAAGCCAAAATTTCAACCGCAATAACACAAGTTAGAGCACTAACAGGACAACTTTGTCTTATTCCACGTTGAATGCTATATGTGACGAATTCCAACCATTATTGACCAGAGATCCTTCAATGTTAGTATACAAAGTCTTAACCCAACTTAATATAGAATTTTGGAAACCAAATTTTTTAAGCGCAGCAGAGTACATAAAATTCCATTCAAGTGAGTCAACGGCTTTTGAGAAATCCAAAAATTGCCCCCTCCACGTTAAATTTATCAGCATAATCGATAACGTCTTGTTCCCGAATGGTGTCTATCTAGGATGAGATGTAGACCTGACTGACACACTTTTTTTAAGTTAACCACCGAATGATATTATGACCAAGTTTGGATCCAATTGGTATTGTGTCAGAGACGAACATCTTTCAATAGTTTCTCAATTCTAAACTATGTTCCCTACTGACAGCCAGCTAGGGAGTATGTCAGCAAGTGTGGTTCATACCACCCAAAGAGTTTAAGAGGAAAAAAATCTTTGAATGTGTTTACTTATAGGGTACAATTTTTAATGAAGTTCTCAATTGGCGGCCATCTTGGATGAAGTGCAGATTTGCAAAACATATTTTTAAAAGGGACCACATGAAGGTATTTTGCTTCCAAGTTCAGATGCAATTGACTTTATTATTTCAGATCAGAAGATCTTTAAATGCTTTTCCAAAGGGTCCAATTTTATGCTTTGTTTTCCTCTTGCAACCATCTTGGATGTGATTTGGACTAGACAATTTTTTAAATTAGACCACCAAAGGAATATTGTGACCAAGTTGGATCCAATTTGCTTTTTTGTGTCAGAGGAAAAACAAACTCTGGATGCAATTAGCTTTGTTGTTTCAGATGAGAAGATCATTGTATGATTTGCCATAGCTCCAATGTTAAACTATGTTTACAGCTGGCAGCAATATTGAAGGTGATGCGGACTTACCGGACATCTTTTACAAAGGATGCAAACTGAGAAATATTGTGACCAATAAAGTTCTAATCGGTCAAGTAGTGTCAAAAGAGAAGATCTTTGAATGTGCTTTCCTATAGGGTTCAATGTTAAACTAAGTTTCCAGCTGGCGGCCGTCTTGAATGAAGTGCGGACTTGCAAGACACATTTTTAAAGAGGACCACCCATCGATTGCTGTCTCCAAGTTTAGAACCAATGGCTTTGTTGTTTCAGAAGAGAGGATCTCTGAATGTTTCTCAAAGGGTCCGATGTTAATCTATGTTCCCAAATTGTGCCCATCTTGGATGTCATGTAAACTTGCCGCACACATTTTCAAAAGGGGCCAACTAAAGACGGTTGTTGCCAAGATTGCTCCTATTGGTCTCGTAGTTTTTTGAAAATGAAATCTTAGAAAACGTCTTTCCGTTGGGACAAATCTTAAACTAAAATCCCCGCTGGCGGCCATCTTGGATGAGGTTGGAAAAGTTGAACATGTTCAATTAAATGTAGTATTTGACATGCTAAACACTTTTACAATTTTAATTTGACCTCTATCTCAAATCTTTTGAAATATAAGACAAAATGTATAAAATCACAAAAAATGACCACATTTAAACATTTAGATTAAACTAAAGAGCATTCGATTCTAGCAAGATTGATCTTATGCAAAAGTAAATGATCAATTCGTGATTGTTCTCTAAAATAGTCCACATCCCCAGGAGTTTTACACGCCATCCGAAACCTGCTACTTTATCCTTGATGTTATGAAAAAAAATCGTATTTCTGTTGAAATTTCTAATAAATTTTACATTATACTTTATATAAGCCTGGTGTAAACGCAACGGTGTCTTCCAGATCAATAACGATTGATTTAGGGAAACATTTAATATACGCGATCAATAATTTTTGGTAATGTATAAACAGTCATATTTACATACAATACCATCAAATAAACAAAACTGAATATGTAAACCAGCTAATAAAATATTGTATTAATCCGTTGCCTTTTCAGCTCACCAAAATCCATGTGAGCTAATCACTCGGTATCCGTTGTCCGTCCTTCCGTCTGACCGTCCGTTTACTTTGATTCAAAGATCTTCTCCTCTGAAACTGAAGGCCAGTACTAATCAAACGTCGCCTGAATCATCACAAGGGTATGCACTTTCACGTCCGTAGACCAAACAACCTGACCGCTGTAACTAAACACAGAACATAGGGGTAAATTTGTTTTATGCAAATACATGTTACTAGAAAAACCGTTACATATTTAAAAAATCTGACCAAATGAAAATGATCAACATGGTAAGATCTACCTACCAAGTACTTTGTTCGACTTTTTGTTTCTGTGGTGTCTTATACATGAAAAACGATTGATAATAGAGATACAAAGATGTTCAGAATTATAATACGATGAAAATACCATGGCTAATATTGCCTATGTTTGTTTGAATCTGTACGTTGTAACTCTACTAAATTGATGTACAGTATGAATAATTATTTAATGGTCTTTTCGTGACGATGAATATGACCAGTCAAAGCAATACAGGCTCATCTGAGCGTCTTTTTTTGAATTACACAACACAAGCGACTAAATAAAACGTAATTCAAAATCTTGACGGATGAACACGTAACATTGAATTATGATGATTTACGAAAGCGAGGATTTGGCGTATCAAATGTTTTTTTTTTTCTTTTTTTAATTATGAATTTAAGATTTTTGTGCTTCAAAAGCTCAAATGCTATTGTCGATGTATGTCAATTTATCAACCCATACAACTAACTACTCACACTATTCATGTGGTTTTCGGGCAATTGTCAGAAAAATTAGGTCATCTTATTTTCATTTTTAATCTTTCGGTCGATTTACACAATAGAGTATAATACCGTAAGAATTTGTCACCAACGTATTTCATAACAAACTGCAAATGTTAAAAGACATATATTCAATTACTTTCTCAGCAGAAAAATGTGTATTAGAGTGAAATTACTTTTGTAAGATGTAGGTAGTACAAACCTTCTACATTTGAACACTTGGCGTACAAATCATACTACAATTACTAGTATGTAGTAAAATTATTTACCTTGTTTTGATACCAGACATCAGTCTCGTAAATTTCTAAATGACCACAAGCAACATACTGGTTGTCCAACCGATCTGTTACTGGTAAAAAACACTTTAATTTGGGGCAAGCAATTTCGACCTGAAAAGGTAGTCGCTGTGTTGACAGTTGACCAGTGACAGATCGTTGATAAAAATCCGAAATTCTCTCCAAGGAAATCTCCATACATTCCCGAATGCTTCTTGCAACATCTCTTATGATCAAGCCTCTAGACCTTGCATGCACTAAATACAGTAAAATTTTATTACTGTCGACGCAAAGAACAATGTCGTGTGATTTGTCATATGATAAGACAACAAATCCAGAAAAGAGCATCAGTGTATTTTTGTAGTACTTCAAGGCCCAGATGTTCAGACAAGCGCTGATGAGTCTATTTGGTAAGGCTGGTGGTACCACTGTTCCTTTAAAGACAAATGCCAACCCTACAGCTTGTTGATAAGTACACCTCTGTTCCAGATAATCTGTTCTGTTTTTACTTTTCAACATACAAGGGACGAATAAATCTTCCACGGGTAACCTACATCCAGTTTTTATATCGTACCTTCTCTGTTCGGACACAATGTCCAGATAAACGAGCATTTCAAAAATATATTCTCTGTATGGCAAAAATTTAGAAAATTGTTTTCTTTTCCAAAGTGAAAATAACTCCTCCTTTCTAATGTTTCCATGCACTGACATCCTTTGAAAAGTGTTTTCTCCCTTTGAATCAGTTGGCCAAAATCTCCTATCTGCAATCAACAGAAGGGTTACGATTTATGTAATCAAGACCGTAAAACAATAAATATATGAAAATGAACGAGGCAAAATATGCTTTGAACTTAAAAGACTTTTCCTAGTTTTGCTCAATTTTCTGTTTGCTTGTGTTTGTCCCTAAGTCACTCCCTTCATATTTTTAACAGGTTGTCTGTCGTCTGTTGCTTTTGTTTACTGTAATTCTTTTGTCAAAATACATGCATTTGACTTAAGATACGTTTAACAAATGGATCGAATCTTCCGAGATTGTCCTTTTTGTTAATTGTTTCTGTCATTTAAAGCGTCAGAAATGAATTCTATTAACGCGATTATCGCCAATATTGAGGACGTGGCAACGCGTTTCTAAATATACTTTTGGGCATAAGTTAAGGACCACCCATATTTCAATTTGTGCTGAACGGTTAAAAATAAATCTCATATTTTGTATTTCAAGAAATTTTTGTAATTGCTGTGTGAAGAAATTATTCCAGTAACAAGATAAAAACATAAAAGTACAAGAGATGCATACTTAATGACTACTTTAAAAAAATGAGGTACAAAATGAGTCTTAATAAACAGGTAACGAGTTTCACTGAAATGTTTTTTTTTTTTTTTTTTTTTTTTTTTTTTTTGTGGAAAGTAACGCTATAAGGAACTGAAAATTTGATATGTCAAAATAAAAACACCCACAAGAAGAATACAGTATTTTTTTATCTCAGGGATATGTTTTCGATTTATATTAGAGAGATTATATGTTTGAATACAAATTTGTAGGGTATTTTATCAATACACGATTAGATATTCGCTAGATTGGAGTTTTATGGTGCTTTTGTCTGTTGTGGCATTGAATTCCTTTAAAAGTACGCTTATTCATACTATTTTTGAATTTACCTAATCTGTCGACTCAACAGTGACTTGTTTTCTGTGTACAAAATTGCATTTTTGCATGCAATTTCTGTCTATGCAATGGCGTCAGTTCTAGTATCTAATGTTACATAAAATTGTATTGATATGTTGCTTTGTTCATACATGAATAGATTATTATAAAACAATGGTATTTTGAAACTCGTTCATAACTGACATACCATTTCTTCCCATTTCTACCCAAAATGACAGTTTTTGTTTATCAATCTTTCCTATAATCACGGTAAATTTTGAAACAGTCAACATTGATAATAATCAAATGGGTAGAATTTCACTTTCAGGTCAACTTTAAAGCACTTAAAATGAAGTTTTCACTGACATTTGAGGAAAAGCACCTGAAAAATTACTGGCAAAACTTTTGATTAATTTGGCAGTGTTTATTTCGCTGAACTTGATTACTCTTGATTTAGGGGCCGACTCCGGCCTGCCCTTTGGTTTTGTTATTTCCTAACCGTTCATTAAAGATGTTATGGAGCTTTAAATTGTTATTACTCCCCTTTGGGGCGTTGTCTCTTTGACACATTCCCCGTTTCCCTTCTTTTTTTCTATTCCAACAACAAAATAACACCAATATTAGAAATAAGTAAATAAGAACAAAAATTATCAGTTTTTAAGGTGAAACTAGCCATTTATTTGAAGAAAGCGATCATCATTTTCACACTTTTGGATAACCTTTTTAAAACAAGGGTAGATTATCTTTGGAGTTACAGTGTTTTATTACGCATTTTACAGTGGTATTCTCTTTTTAAAAGCTTAGTGAAAGACAACATTTCAGTGTATTATGCTAGGTACATTAAACATTCTAAAGCACCAAAAAAATAATGAAAAGGTATGTCTTCAAAATAAACTTTGAAATCAGATGGCCTCTAACTTATATCAATATAAGTTGGGTTCCTACGATAGACGGTTATATATATATAAGTCTGAAATCAAAGACCAACCGAGTTAAAGTTTCAGGATATGATATTATCGAGAACATCTTTCCACTGAGGAATTTGACAATTACAATTTGAGTGACACGCAACACTACATTTGAATTTCACTGTTGCAGATAAGGTCCTATTTCCATGAATTTACATCTCGTCAGTGCAACTCGAATCTAAAAGTTGGAAATCCGAGGCCGAAATATTACTCCCTTAGAAGGGTGAATGAGAAAAGAGATTGGCTGGTAAATTTCCTGCGCCTACCTATTTGGTACCGTGCTTGATTGATGTCGCTGGAGCAGCCGGGAGAAAAAAAATCCAAAGTTCCATATTAAATGTCTACTCTACTCTACTCTATGAAATGAAATAAATAACTAGTGAGAATACACAAACCAAAACAGAAACTGAGAAGTCTTTGTGTGTCATCCAAAAGATTGGCAGGATGAGTTGACGTTTTTTTGCCAATCGATAATTCCCAAAACTCAGCTAAGAGGTGGAATAAGCTCCAAGGATCTTCTTGATGAAGAAAATACTAGTCGTGTAAAAAATTCATATATAACGTCTAAAAACAACGACAAACTTGGAAATCTTATTTAGTCCTCAGGATAAGCATGTAAATATGCTTATACAGATCTTGAAAAATAAATTATATGAGTCTGAAATCAAAGACCAGCCGAGTTAAAGTTTCAGGATATGATATTATCGAGAACATCTATCCACTGAGGAATTTGACAATTACAATTTGAGTGACACGCAACACTACATTTGAATTTCACTGTTGCAGATAAGGCCCTATTTCCATGAATTTACATCTCGTCAGTGCAACTCGAATCTAAAAATTGGAAATCCGATGCCGAAATATTACTCCCTTAGAAGGGTGAATGAGAAAAGAGATTGGCTGGTAAATTTCCTGCGCCTACCTATTTGGTACCGTGCTTGATTGATGTCGCTGGAGCAGCCGGGAGAAAAAAAATCCAAAGTTCCATATTTAATGTCTACTCTACTCTACTCTATGAAATGAAATAAATAACTATTGAGAAAACACAAACCAAAACAGAAACTGAGAAGTCTTTGTGTGTCATCCAAAAGATTGGCAGGATGAGTTGACGTTTTTTTGCCAATCGATAATTCCCAAAACTCAGCTAAGAGGTGGAATAAGCTCCAAGGATCTTCTTGATGAAGAAAATACTAGTCGTGTAAAAAATTCATATATAACGTCCAAAAACAACGACAAACTTGGAAATCTTATTTAGTCCTCAGGATAAGCATGTAAATATGCTTATACAGGTCTTGAAAAATAAATTATATGAGTCTGAAATCAAAGACCAACCGAGTTAAAGTTTCAGGATATGATATTATCGAGAACATCTTTCCACTGAGGAATTTGACAATTACAATTTGAGTGACACGCAACACTACATTTGAATTTCACTGTTGCAGATAAGGCCCTATTTCGATGAATTTACATCTCGTCAGTGCAAC
>MJUU01055910.1:16168-30403 GCA_002080025.1 Modiolus philippinarum
TTTTTTTTTTACTCTTGAACCAAGTAATTTAGATATATACCAGGTAAACCAGATAAACTAGTTAAGGTAGAAAAACCAGGTAAATTAGTTATACTCACTGAAACTAAACTTCTTAAAATTCTCTGAAAATGGTTCTGGTCCAATAAATGCTCCAACTGGTTTGGAAGTGGACTTTGTATCGTAGCTGAAGATAAAAAATATCTTACAATGTTAATACGTACAGTAGATCTAGTCTGAGTCTATGATTATATGAAAATATTGAAAAAGACTTCATTATACCCACAATGGACCAATTCAGAAATTCAACTTCCCTCCTTGTAAACAATGTTGTGCAAACTCAGGGTCCTCCTTAAATATGTTTTGACCAATCAAGAAAGTTCAGAACAATGACGATCCCATAATGCGGTCCATTCTTTAAGTACATGTTCCTTAACCCTAATTACTAGTGTCTACTTCAAAAATTATCATACTGACAACATAAATTACTAAAACTTTGCTGGACAAAAGCATGTTTCAGATATAATGGTATTTACTGCAAAAACGATGAAAATGTTTTCTATATAAATCAAAATACAACATAAATTACTCTTTTTCTGCTTAAGACTCCTTCACTATAACTGCAGACCTCAAGTTCTTGTGGGAATTGAATGGGTACCTGCAATTTCCAGACAGAATGACATCATAATAACATACAGTGATATCAATTTTTGGTGGGAAAATGCATGTACGAACTCAATTTCAACTTCTTACAAAGTCACATAAAATTTTTCAAACATTAATCATCACAATTTTCTAAGATTGATTTTCAGTAAAACTAGAAGCTTGGAAACAAGTTATAATTCATTGTACTTCTAAAACCATCATTCTTTTTCCACATAAATTAAAGTCTCACATATTAAACATCTATCTTGTGTGGGCCTTTGGAAAATTAGCTGTACTATTAACTGTGCAACCCTTTTGAAATAATCAATCTTACTATTATTATTAAAAATCCTGATAACTCCAGTCATAGTTCTGAAAGATCCTTATAAAATAAACTTATCTGATTAATCCATTTAGTGTGAATGTGAGAACAATAGATCAAATCAGAGCTCTCGTTGGAGTATAAATCGTCATAAAAAATTTATTTTTAAAGATATCAAATTATTCTGATTAGCAATAAGGGAATCATTTTGGAGTCTGCTGAGCTATTTTTTATTTTTCTGCAATCAAAATTGTAGGAAGAGTGTATTATAAAATTAGTTATAGCTGCTTATTGTTCTCTATGTGATAATTGATTAGTTAACAAGTTTCTAATCTCTATGTTTAAATACATCTTGTTGGACAAACAACAACTGGTAAATCTAAATACCAAAACTTAGAGATGGTCTATTCTACTTTGCTTTATAATGAAATTTAAACAAAGCAGTAGCCATTATAAACCAAATGGTGCCATTTGGAAACCAAAAAATCAATTTTATATGTGCTTACCATAATATTCCAGTTTCATGGCTAATTCTTACGTCTCTACAAGCCACAGAGTGGTACACTGGTCTTGATTCCTTTAGCATTGACAAATCTAAATCTTCATTGTCTTTTGTCATTATCCCCTACAATTTGTAATACAGACTGTACAAATTTTCTATTATTTCTCATTAATATCCTTTCCAGACTAAATCAGTAAAACCTTTCTGTATTTCTTCTGATAATTTATAATATTGTAATTCTACTTGCCACTTGTTGTAAAAATTGTTGGTATCTTTTGATAGGTATATCACTTTATACATTTAAGAGTTTAGGAACACCTTAAATCCTTTAAAATTTACAGAATTATCTCCCCTGGTTTCAAAAGCATGCGTGTAAATATACACCTACACAATAAAATGTGAAATATTTTGAGTAGCAATCAAAGACTTAGCAATCATTGTACAATTATTGATGGAGATTGCAGTCCACAGTAATCAGTATTTCTTACCTAAGAATAAGTGCTGTAAACCAACTAATTTTCGCAAGCAATTTATTTTCACGATCTGTGGAGTGTAAAAATATCATGAAAAGAAATAGTCGCGAATATTTATGACCCTTAAACAAATGTACAGTAGACTCTGCCCAATCGGATACAAGAATTGTCAGAAAAAAATATTCTATTTGCCGGAGTATTCGATTGTTCGGTAAACCCATTTTCGGCAATGGGGAATCATTCTGTTGGCAAGAAGAGGTTGAAATGTTGAAGGGCTTGTCACCATGTAGAAACTTTGTATCCTAGAACATCATTTTTAGACATTTTGTAGTTAAAATCTATTGCTTTCATTGTAGAATCATTGTAAATTTGACAGATTATGTCACCATCGTAATCGGGTCAAACTGTGTATTGCCAGCTGACTGTTGGATATTAAACAATGTATTCAAAAATAAATAAAACTATTTATGTATCTGAATAAACTTATTTTCCTCTGTTTTGTGTTTTTTATTTCCTCTCATCAGTGTGTAATCATCCCTTTACTGGATCGTGTAGTTACAATTTTCATTATGTGCTAAAAATAACTTAGGGTAAAGCCAGTTTGTAAACAAAATGGCGGCTGGTAGGTCAGCTATCGATCTTTGTAGAATCTTCCTGATTACACAATTTGGAGACTTTTTATAGAAATACACCATGATCTATGGACCTAGGACTGACTTCTTGTAATAAATTATGTTTTATAACCGCTGTGCATTGTCTCACAGGAACTTCAAACAAATATGCAAATTTTGCAAATGACTTCTCGTCGACATTTATCTCCCTTGCTCTGTTTTACACGAGAAATACACAAAACCATTGACAAATCAAATGATTTTCGTCCAAAAAAATTAAATAAATACAAAAGCAATAGAACGGAATTCAAATCATATTTTATTCTTTTATTAAATACATTATGTTATTGATTTTCGTTGTACAGACATACAGCAATATGCAAATTACCTCTGATTTCACGATCTCGCTGCCTAGACAGAAATACACAAAACCAAACAAAATTCTCACTATTAAAACTTATGAATACACAAAAACAAAAGAACTGAACACTATTTATGTTTTATTTTTTTATTAATTAGGTAATATTTATTGATTTCCTGGCAGATTTATGGCTTCGTCAACTGTTGACACTTCCGCGAGAATGTTTACCTGTAGTTACCTGTAATTAGAATATTCGATTTCAATGACTCTGATCAGCACAAGCCGCATATTTTTTATTCAAATAGGCGATATATTCTCTTATCCAATATCCAATTAGGCGGAGAAATTAACACTATAAGTATGGGAAATGGTTTGGTGTTTTGAAATCATATTCGATTTGCCGATATATTCCTTTATCCGATATTCGATTTCATGGAGTCTACTATTAGTCGCCATGAAGTTGACCCAGAAGGACAAAACACAAAATAAAGTATCCACAAAAATAAGTTGGTCTACAGTAATTCTTGCCTTATGATTCAAAGAGTACAATAATTACATCAGGATATGGATGATTAATTCTGATTTTGATAGTGTATTGGGTACAGTACTTACTGAGGGATCAGTAATAATGATCTTGATAGTTTGTTGAATACAACACTTACATATAAGTCAGTAATCCTGATCTTAATGGTTTACTGAGTACAGTACTTACATAGGGATCAGAAATCCTGGTCTTGGTCTTGACAGTTTGTTGAGAACAGTACTTACATATAAATCAGTAATCCTGATCTTGACAGTTTGTTGAGTACAGTACTTACATATAAATCAGTAATCCTGATCTTGATATTTTGTTGTCTACAGTACCTAGGGATCAGTAATCCTGATCTTGATAGTTTGTTGCCAACAGTAATAACTTAGGGATCAGTAATCCTGATCTTGATAGTTTGTTGAGTACAGTACTTACATATAAATCAGTAATCCTGATCTTAATGGTTTACTGAGTACAATACATACATAGGGATCAGAAATCCTAGTCTTGACAGTTTGTTGAGTACAGTACTTACATATAAATCAGTAATCCTGATATTGATAGTAATCATCTACAGTACTCACCTAGGTCATCCTGATCTTGAGAGTTTGTTGTCTACAGTATTCACCTAGGGATCAGTAATCCTGATCTTGGTAGTTTGTTGAGTACAGTACCTACATATAAATCAGTAATCCTGACCTTGATACTAATCGTCTACAGTACTCACATAGGTCATCCTGATCTTGATAGTTTGTTGTCTACAGTACTAACATAAGGGATCAATTAACATAGGGATCAGTAATCCTGATTTTGATAGTTTGTTGTCTACAGTACTAACTTAGGGATCAGTAATCCTGATCTTGACAGTTTGTTGAGTACAGTACTTACATATAAATCAGTAATCCTGATCTTGATACTAGTTGTCTACAGTACTAACATAAGGATCAGTAATCTTGATCTTGATAGTGTGTTGAGTACAGTACTCACATAGGGATCAGTAATCCTGATCTTCATAGCTTGTTAAGTACATTTCTCACGTAGGAATCAGTAATTCTGATCTGGATAGTATATCAAGTACACTTACATAGGGATCAGTAATCCTGATTTTTTTGATAGGTTATTGTCTATAGTACTTACATAGGGATCAGTAATCCTGATCTTCATAGTTTGTTGAGTACATTACTCATGTAGGAATCAGTAATCCTGATCTGGATAGTTTATCAGTACTTACATAGGGATCAGTAATTCTGATTTTGATAGTTTATTGTCTACA
This sequence comes from Modiolus philippinarum, assembly GCA_002080025.1. NCBI lineage: Eukaryota > Metazoa > Mollusca > Bivalvia > Mytilida > Modiolidae > Modiolus > Modiolus philippinarum. Next base: position 20,882 of record MJUU01055910.1, read on the forward strand.
GTACTTACATAAGGATCATTAATCCTGATTTTGATAGTATCCCCAGATGAAAATTTATACTGCAGATCAGCATCTTCTTTTACTTTCTGTGCTTCCCTTACTTTGCTGTCAACAGAGCTATCAGATGCTGAAAAAACTTTTGCCTCTCCTGGAAAGATACTGATAACTGTCCCATCTTCAACCCTGAAATAATTTGTTTTTATTTATGACTGGAATAGGAACTGAGATTCTCCTGTCTCGCACTTCCCCTGGTGTTAGATTCTTAATATCTCATTAGTGGTAGACAATCTTTTGTACATGCACATAAAAACATTATTTTATGATGTTGGTTTTTTCCTATAGTTTCACAAATACAAATATATTGCCCCCTAATCCTAAAATGTTGGCAGGTCAGAACGAAAACTACTCCTACAGATGCAGCAGTAATATATTCATCTTCCCCTCATATCTACATGTATATTTTTGTGACTTACTCTTTGAGAACTGCTCCTAATGATACAGATATCCTTTAGTAATAGTACTAGAAGTCAAAATATATTCCTGGTAGTGGTGATATTTAGTTACAATATGTTCGTCTTCCCCTCAAACTCTTATATTAATATACATCTATATTTTTGTGACTTACTCCTTGAGAACTGCACCAAACTATGTGTCTATTTTTTTGACTTACTCCTTGAGAACTGCTCCTAACGATGCACCTACAATATGCTGACATTCTACTTCATTATAAGCCAGTGGATCTAATGGAATATGTGAACAAACACTCTCTGTCCATGTTGTAGGTCTACATTTTGTTGAATAAGAGGCACATATAGCATTAGGACGAAGATAGCTATGGATATCCTGTAGTAAAATATAAAACATTAAATTATTTACCTGGTCTAGGTAACATTTAAGCCAAACTATGACATTATTGATCTTATCTTATACTTAACAGGTAATTTTTGTGTATTTGAAGTATGTAATGAGTCATGTCGACATAAGTTTATTGAATGCTGAAAGTTGTGTCAAGAACAAGTATTGTGAATTTTACTACTAAGAACTTTTGGTTTTGTGTTTTGCTTTTCTGCCAATTCAAGCCTTTGCTCTTCTGTATTCTTACTTCATCAACATTTTTGTGATATAAATTGTTGAAAATACATTTACAATACAAGTTCATGTGTTGAATTGTTTCATATTAACACAATAAAAACAGTCAATGCTATTTGTCAGCAAGACATTTTTTTATCTAAGAGTCTTCCACATATTGTATGGAAAATAAAAATATATTGAAGTAGATAGTATTGATTTAAGGCTGGTTGATCTGATTATAATTGTATTGGGGTAGAACCAAAAATTGGAAGCATCATGCTTGGATTTCTTCCAAAGGTGTTGTCTGAGTGACTGCAAATTCATTTTTAGGAATCATAAACTAATCATTAAATCAGTCACCCATAATTCTGATGTACACTGCAAACATATCCCACAATCCACACAACCAGACCTTCTCGTTTTACACAGACACTCCCTTAAATGATCTCCCATCATACCATTATATTGACACTTCCTGCCTTGATCACAGCACTTGTTACACAGAGTACATACAGACTGTTTAAATTTGGCATCAATAGGTTTCCATACATGTTTACAGCCTATAGATGTATTTACTGAAATAAAATAACACTTGTAACACAGAGTACATACAGACTGTTTAAATTTGGCATCAATAGGTTTCCATACATGTTTACATCCTATAAACGCATTTACTAAAATGAAAAGATAAAACCATCAAAATTAATCTGCCAAATTTTGTCTACAGGGTAAAATTTATTAACTAATTTTTTTTATAATCATGACCTGACAAACAGTGAGCTATTTTGAAGAAAAAGATAATACAATTACAGTATTCTTCAATTGATGTATAAATAAGACAAAACACAAAACATTAGCTTTTCAACTAAACTGCCCCTCCCAGCATTGACCATTTCTATCCTAAGAACAAAAAGTTGTTGCAGTAATGGTGGCCAGATACAGGTGGGACTAAAGTAAGCTGTAAGATTAACTTAACAAACTTGGTAACATTGCACCTTGTATTCTGACATCATATCATAATGTTGATCCAAATTATACTTCAGTGTATAAAATGTGCTGATGATGGCTGAAACTAGTAGATAATAAAGAATAACTGATCTGAAAAAGTGTTGTTGTGAACCTGCTACACTTTATAAATTATGTAAATTTTGATCTAACTGATTTTTGAGTGTTGTATCTAAGAAATAATTCATGGATGCCTGTTGTTTCTTGGAGATTAACACATGGGTGTCCATTTGTTCATTCCAATTTTACTTAAAGTGACTTGCAGAGTAAACAGGAGCACTCATAAGTAAATTGAGTACATACCACTGATTCTGAAAATGACATTTAGTGAGTGTATAATGGCACAAAAGCCATAGCTTTTATTGAGGTCTTTGTGCTCAAAACAAATTAATAATAATAATAATAAAGGCTTTATTTCAAGAGGGTAACACAGTTAGTTACAAACTAATCTTCCCTGAGGCCCTCAACAATAATATATTGTAAACCATTATAAACAAATTTGTAAATATAGCATAAAAATAACATACAAATATAACTAACATAATTAAAAACAATTTAAAACTCATCTGATTGTGAAAAATCATCATTAACAGGTTGTTGAAGAATGAACTTCTTTAAATTTTCCTTAAAGGAATTTATAGAAGGTGAGTTTCTTATTCTATTTGGCAGTTCATTCCATAATAATGCCCCCGAATAAGTGAAAGATTTTTTATAAAGTTCAGTCTTGGGTTTTGGGACTTTTAAATTACCATTAACAACATTTCTCAGAGAATAAGGATTTTCTTCCGAAAGGAATTGAAATTTATTGATTAGATATGATGGTACTTCTTTTTTCAAACATTTATAAACTAACAGATATCTATGATATTTTATGAACTTTCATCCATCCAAGATGATACAATGTATAAGTATTGCCTTACCAAAACCTTTAGGAACATCCCCTCGTGTTATATACACCACACTACGTTGCCTCAGTAATTTTTCTATGAAGTCTGTATACAGACAAAAGATATTCCACAGATACTCCTTCACATGGATCTCCGTCTCTTCATCAAATACTTCATTTCTTTCTTCAGGTAAATAACATTTAGACTCGATGTTAATTGATGTGTAACCTGGAAAAGAAAAGAAAATAAAATCAGAAAACGCACCAAAGGTGCTAAAGCCGAGTTGCGAATATTTGTTATTTTCATAAGTACATCATCGGACATGCAAATAGTTGTACATAAGCATATGCATTGTTTTACTTCAATCAGAAGACTTATAATGAAACTTTTGCAGGATGTTTAACTTTGTTGTAACTTGGCTAAACATTTGGCAGGGGTTATAATCTAGGTGATATATATAGCTGATAGCTGCATGGTCAAAACATTCCAAGTCCCTTTAAAAAAAATCTGGGCAGGGGTTCCCTTAAAATCTAGTTTTTGAATATGCTGAAATCGAAAAAGTATGTATCAATAGACCTTTTTTCTAAAAATTTCAGCTTTCTAGTTTGGTTTCCATGGCAACCAAAAGCTCCACTATCCATTAAAATTCATTTCAGACCACAATTCAAAAATAAATTGGGCAGGGGTTCCCCTTATAATCCAGGTAAAATCAAAACATTCCAAGTCCCTCTTTCAAAAAAAAAAAATGGCAGGGGCTCCCCTTATAATCCAGTTTATACATATTTCTAAAATTTTGAAGAAAAATATGTAGCAGAATACTGTTTTTCAAGATTCAGTGTTCTGGTTTGGTCTCCATGGCAACTGATAGCTTTACTATTCATTACAACCCTTTTCAGACCACCAATCAAAAAAAAATTGGGCAGGGGTTCCCCTTATAATCCAAGTAATGTGTATTGCTGAAATCAAAACATTCTGACTCCCTCTTTCTTTAAAAAAAATTGGCAGGGATTCTCCTTGTAATCTAATTTATATTGTGAAGAAAAATATGTAGCAGAGTATTGTTTTTCAAAGATTCAGTGTTCTGGTTTGGTTTCCATGGCAACTGAAAGCTCCACTATCCATTACAGCCCATTTCAGACATCCATTCAAACAAAATTTGGGCAGGGGTTCCACTTATAATTCAGGTGATATGTATTGCTGAAATCAATAAATTTACAAAAGATCAGAATAAACAAATATAATTTTTTTCATCTAAGATTTTATTTTAACTGGACATTGCAAAAGACTTTTAGTAATATAGAATACTTCCTCACTCCTCAGTTTTATTACCTCCCTTTTTTTAATTTTGACTTTTCGTTAAATCATATTTTTTAGTTAATTACACCCAAAAAAGTGAGTTAGAGTACATAATTAGAACTATGAAATGAATTAACATGTTCTAGTAATATAAAAACTACTTTTGTATGAACAATAAAACTTTTTTTAGCTATTTTTGTTATCAAATAATACCAAACCTGTGACAACAGGTTTTATTGAAATGTTTAATTTTTGTTATATTTTTAGAAGTTGTGACCTTGACCTTTGTCGCACAAACCTCAAAATCAATAGGGTTCTTCCTCTAATCATAACTCATGTCTGTGCAAAGTTTCATTTAGACATGACATGCGGTTCTCAAGATATCATGCGGAAACCCAAAAGTTGACGCCCGTATGCCCAGATGCCCAGACACCATTCATCAAATTATAAGCCGAGTTCGACTACGTCGCAACTTGGCTAAGAATATTTAGCTCATACTGACAATTTCCAAAAAGTTCTGGTGAGGAATCAAATTTCGCCACACCTGTGTGTGTCACAGAGGACAGTGGATTAATAATTAATGATTTGGATTGAGATACCTGTAAGCACAGGAAATTAGAAATAAAGGAATATGATTGCAGCTTCAGAACATTCTTCCCTTGCCATCCTTAAATGGGAAATCTCTAACAGACAATTGAATTTAAGGCTGTAACAACAACAGACACTTCCATGTTTCTTGAGGTAACATAAGCAGCTTACAGTTGATGAGTACAATATAGACCTACACAGGACAATGGTATTGACTCCAACAGCGATAATGACCTCTCATCTGGCCTATCATAACAGAGCAGCACCATCCACATTTCAATACAGCACTGTTTATCACACTGTTACACTAAATACCCTGCTTTCGTGATATTCTAGTTTTATTCAAGAATGCTATTCCAGTTTATAAAATGTTCATGGTAGCCACCATGAATAAACCATGATTTTCTAGAACAGTGGAATTTAGAAGCAAATCTTGTTTAAAATAATTAATTTTGTAATTTGTAGAACCAATGCATAAAGTTGGATCAAAATGGTCTGTAAATAATTAAGAGTATGTTTTTTCTTGACATGAATAAACATGAATAACCATGAACAATAACTGGACTTAGAAATTTTCCTTTTCTACTTCTGAGGAATTAACATGAATTAACATGAATAATGATTGGACTTTGATTTTTTTCTCTTACTTGCAAGGAATAAACATGAATGATAATGTGACTTTGAATTTTTACTTTGACTTTATTTTTTCCTATAGTTCCAACTGAGTATGTAAGGAAAACATGAAAAAATCATGAACAGAAATTGGACTTTTATATTGATCACTTGATCAGATCAGGAATCTGTTTTAATGTTTGCAAAACAAAAACAAGACAAGAACACCCCCCCCCCCATCTACAAGCAAAATTCATGTCCTGCCTTGGAAAAGGCATTTCACATTTTAAACCAACACAAATTTTGTACAACAGACACATAATGATTTTTGCAATTATTTTTTTTAGTTAATTTGCAGTGATTTCTCATCAAGTATAGGGACTCGAATGACTTTTTCAAATTAAAAAATAAGGCCACACCAATTTAATTTCTTGTTCGTCGGACCCGCCCACACGTACTTTTTCAAAAGTGAAATAAAATTAAAAATAAAATTTTCCCACATTCCGCCCCTTTCCGGGCCGAACTGAATTTTAAAATTAATTTATCCCTTCCTGTTTGGAAAAATCTGTTCACATGGTTCACGTTTGCTGACAAAATTGACGAGTTTACTGCCTTTAATTCATACATTTTGTGATATATTTCATGATAAATGCCGATATATTCAAAATGACTTATGTTTTAAGCAGTAAACATATGCTTCAGCGATTTTTGACGCAGAAAGAACAGCATTTTTTCAATCATGCGGCGAGGTAAGTTCGTAATCGGTAAATGTAATCTTTTTACAAATAACAAGGATGTATAGCAATGATTTCTGTACGAATCATTGCCTGTCAGCATTGAAATATTGTAAAAAACTTGGTATGTTATTTCAACGACTTCCACATTGTGCCATGATGCCTTCCACTTTGTCTATGTGCCATGACGCCCTTGTTCAACAAGTTATTGAACTGAACTTTTGTAAATTAAACACAAATCACATTGCTATTTTCATGTAGATCTTACCTTTTCATAGACATTTTTTATGAAAGGGAGCAGGAAAATTTATTTCACCTGTAATCAACACAAAAACTGATCACAACAGGCATGACAGGTGATCTGATTATGACCAGCAATGACAGCATCCTGAATATAGTACATGTATGTCCAGGATTTATCCGGATATCTCAGCAGGAGTCCTTACTTATATGTGATGACAAATATTTCTTTATTCCCATGAGACTCAAGATAATGGAAACGTTTTCTTAGTTATAAGCAAATTATATGGGTGTAGACAGGTAGAGTTACACGTGTACATGTACGTTGGTGCATGATGCTGTCTGTCTTGTACTAACCGGGCTAGGTACTTTCATCATCTTACTTGTTCTGCATACATGTATATGTGAATTACATGAAGGAAGTGTTTGCACTGTAATCCTCACTGTGCTTGTTGTCCATATATATATTCAATATAAAAAATTCTACAGATAATGTCTGTCTGATTTCAATTTGAGCTATGTACCAATCCTTGCAACAATTCAAAAATGTATTACAAATTGGGTAACTGCCTCTGCATTGTAGACTGTGGTCTTTGAAGTTATCTCTGTTCTAGTAAGCTGGCCAGTACAGGTGCTGGCAAATCGACAAAACACACAATATAACAATATCCAATGCCCTCATGCAGTGATTACCCTTAAGTTAGTTTTTGGTGTTCAAATAAGCTTGATTTGTTGTGCACTATATACATTTCTGATTCTGGTTACTTGCTAGGCCTCTAAACAGTATATAGTTTTTGTCTGTCTTCCATTTGTTTTCATTTTATCTGGTCTTAAGAGATACCGAAAAATGTATACTATGACCAATAGTGGTCCATATATTTTTTTGTTCTGTATTTTGCTACATTATGATGCCTTGTATGGGTTCTTGATTAGTTTAATAAAATTCTTCTTCTTCTATACATGTAATTTGTCAAAATGAGTACTGAAATTGACTAGGACTAAAGTATTTTTTTTTCCATTTTTCAGTAAGTACTATGGTGATGATGAGAGAATACAGTCTGACAAATACAAATAAAGAAGTAATTTCTTGCTTGAGTTGATCTTGCTTTAATTTTAATTTGCAACAATTTGAGGTCATGATAGTTATCCTGAATTGGAAAACATGTGTATGAATAATCAAAATGGCACAGAACTTTTTATTCAATTACATTGCATTAAATTGAAAGAAATAGGAAATGAAGATAAACTTTCTAAATATATTGGTGAGCATATAATCAAATGAACATTCCAAATATATTGGTAAGAATATAATCAAGACAAAATGCATTTATGTGTTTTTTCTTACATTACAAACATATCTGAGATTAATAGCACCATTTAAGAGTTAAAATATGAGATAATACCAACTAAATCAAATAAATATTTTATGTTTTCCAAAAAAAAAACTCGCTCGCCCCTGTGATTTGGTACTCGCCTCAAAATAATCAATTTTTAAAATAAAAATAAACAATTTTCTTATCGCTCGCTCGTCCCAAATTTTTAGGCCAAAAAGTCCGAAGAACAAGAAATTAAATTGGTGTGGCCTAATGATGATTTAATCAAATAAGTTGGGACTAATTATCACGTGTGTATTCTATAGATTTAAATATAGGCGACATTTTTGACTGATTGGATGTATCATGGTGGCTATTGAAAACCTCATCAGATAAGTATATTATTTTTCTTGTTTAAAAAGACATATGCTAATTAAATAGGATATAATGAATTATTATTGCAGATATCTTTAAATTTGCTGACAAAACTTTCAATCAGTTGCATAATATTGACTGTTTTAAGATTATAATCTGCAGATAGTTCAGAATGTTTTGTCTTAAAGCAGATAAAATGTATACTTTTTAATGCATGGTTATTAAAAAGAAATGATTCTTTGTGGTTAATTTTGTCTTTTTCAGAAGAGGATCATGAGTGCACTGTGTGACCTGAAGAGACTCAAATTTAATAACTTTTATGTGAATAATTTGTTCTGAAGTTGAAAATCTACAGATCACACCCCAGGATCATACAAGTTCAAATGTGCATATCCAAGAACTTTTAAATTGAAGGACATGTTCTGTATTGAAATCTGCAACACCGAAGACTTAGGATGGACTACTTATTTTTGTATAGTATTACCGGTATGCATGCTTTTTTATACTTTCACTTTTTATTAAATTGCATGATTATTACAATAAATGAACAGTGGATGATAAACAATTTTAAAGCTTGCATGGTTATGCATGCACTTAGAAAAGCTTGCATGGTTATGCATGCACTTAGAATAGTGCCTAAAGACTGTTACGTTAATGGTCAGTCAATACCGGTTCAATTAACATGACTTTATTTGTTCAAGAGTTAAATTCAAGCCAAATAGCATGTCATTGTCTCCATATTTTTCATGGGGTATCAAAAGGGTGAAAATATGTTCAGGGAATTGGTATTTTAGTAAACTAATGGTGTAGCAGCATCAGGGAAAAGAAAATACGTAGTGGGAACTGCCAAATACTTAGCTTGTGAACACGAAAAATATGGTAAATGTTAGTATTCGTGATATTCAATATTATATTCCAGTTCTATTCAATTTCAGTCCAATGCTGCAGCATGATACGACCGCAGCATGTCGACCACTGAAATTTCAACAAAAGAAGTTTAAAGTGACTGTGGACACAGTAAAGAGCTTGACACAATAATTAGATGGACACAAAAAGAAGCTTGACACAGTTATTAACTAGGAACAAAAAAAGGAAAAATTCAACCCTTTTGATCACTTACTGATGAAAAAACGTAAGAGCTATGCAAAATATGTACTATCAACTAAAACTTTACATCCATAGAAATTCAAAGAAAAAAATTCCATCGAAATCTGATGAAAGACATATATTTAGAAAAATTGCAATTTTGGCCCCTTTGACCCCTTGTAGCTCGGAAACGGTAAGAGCCATGCCAAGTTCATTGCCATACTTCTGAAAGCTTAGATCAAGAGGAATCCAAAGAAAAAAATCACATCGAAATCCGATGAAAAATAAAGATTTGACATATTTAGAAAAATTGCA
>MJUU01055910.1:30862-46546 GCA_002080025.1 Modiolus philippinarum
TTGTTTAACGTCTACTCAGCAATATTTCAGCTATATCAAGACGAGAACAAGTTTGTTGATAAATAATCACTTTGGGGTATGGAAATGGCCATGGGACGGGAAATTCTGACTGCCACTGGAAAAGTAGGGTGAAATCGTCAAGGGCGGGGAATTTAGCCTTGTAGCCGATCACCTACGGACCACCCCAAAAAGAGCTTGCTACAAGGGTTCTTTAACGTGCAGGAAGCGTGGCATTTCTTCCAACACGTGGACCTGAGTTTACATCCCATCCGAAAGATGGGTTGTGTATTTATTAATCCCGCACAACCACGGAATGGGTCCTATTTCTATATCCCGGGACCCTCGGGGTCAGCCTCCGTTTAGGAGGGGTCACACCCCGCAAGCCGGAGATACTGGGTCCTATTTCTATATCCCGGGGTTCCCTCGGGGTCCTCTGTTAGGATGGCTCATACTCCAAGCTCAGAGGATGCTGCGGGCCTATTCTTCAGCCGGGACCGCGGTCACAATTACCAAAACTGAGCCAAGCCTTCCTTTTGTACCAAAGAACATTATGTTAAAATTTCATAAGGATTGATCTACTGGAACTAAAGTTATTGACCAAAAACTAAAGTGTCTACAGACGTCGACGACGAAAACGACAACGACGACGACAACGACGACGACGACGACGACGACAGCACCATACCAATATACGACCGCAAAAATTTTTGCGGTCGTATAAAAATTCATGTTTATTCCAGCTTATTCCTCTTTCATTATTCATGATTATTCTAGGTAATACCATTAGATATTCAAAATATTCATGTTTATTCTAGTAAATTCGTTTCAGGTTAATTCAAGGTGCCATTTAACATTCATGAATATTCTAGAATATTCTAGAATGTGAACCTCGAATATTCTAGCATATTCATGAATAATATTTATGAATATTCTAGAATTATTCTAGAATACTCATGAATAATTCATGTTCATGAAAGCAGGGTAACACCTACAACCAAATCCTTGACTAGTATAAACAACAGTTTGTGTACATTACCTACCACAGAATCTTTGACTAGTATAAACAGTATGTGTACATCCCATACTTGACTAGTATAAACAACAATTTGTGTACATCCCATCTGGAAGTTACCTACCACCGAATCCTTGACTAGTACAAAAAACAATTTGTGTACATCCCATCTGGATGTTACCTACCACCGAATCCTTGACTAGTATAAACAACAATTTGTGTACATCCCATCTGGAGGGTACCTTCCACCTAATCCTTGACTAGTATAAACAACAGTTTGTGTACATCCTATCTGGAAGTTACCTACCACCGAATCTTTGATTGGTATAAACAACGGTTTGTGTACATCCCATCTGGAAGACTGCACCTTTTGGTGTTACAAGTAAAGTCCTTCCATATTTAGAAGCTGTAGATATAAACGCTGATAAAATGTCACTTGTTACCGGATAGATAAAACTGTATGTTTTCTTCAGAACAAAAAATTTTGTTGGTTTATCATCACTCTGGAACATTGTCTGAAATAAAAATAGTTTTAAAACTGTAAAACAGCTGTACTGCATATATTATGGATTTATTATTGTCATGAAAATGTGACTCCGAAAATCATCACTTATATTTGTGATTATTTACATAGAACAGAAATTGTTTGTCTAAAATCTACCAAACCTCTATATAGAGGGGGTGACCTAAAGGACTGTAAAACAAAAGCAAAATATTTAATTTCACAGTTGATAAGTGAACAATGGCCAAAAAGTTCTTTTAAACAAGTTTTGAAAGAAAAAATGATGTTTCCCATGACATGAAATAAAAGGGACAACAGGAAACACCTACAATGCCTGAAAATTATAATTACATGCCACAATCTGCTAGGGAACTACACAGGAAAAACACAAATTAGACAAAAGACAAACAAAAAGCCAGCAGTAGGGTTAAACAGGTTTATGGGTACCCAAACCTCCCCTTTTTCTGTCCCGTTTCCCTATAGTTAGGTAAACATACGAATAAAAGACAATACAGGAAGACTACTAACTCTATGACCATTATCTTGAGAGGAGAGAATATGACAATACGTTATTTAGAAAGATGGGTCAAGGCGTGCTCGCCGCTTTAAACTGCTGGCTAGCTAAATGAGCTAATCTGCTTGTAAAACACTGGCGCACTACGGAAGAAAAATCAAACTCAAAACTTCCCGCAGGATTTGGTCAAGAATCATCATATATTTCAGTAGACATCCACAGTATCAGTGAGAGGCCAGTATGTATTTAAAATTTTCAGGTCACTAGATCTCAAAGCTAATTTAACGGATGCAAGCAAAGTTTCTTGTCAATATCCCCTATTACGTAAAGAATGCAAGTTACGTCCCAGCTTTTCTGGATTTTTATTCAGTTTCATGTACATTTCATTGCCTCTGCATTAAAAAATCAGTGAATATTTTTGTTTTATCCATTTCTATCCATTATCTGCATCACATGTGTTATACAGACACAAAGATGCCTTGCAATCCACACTCTCTATGAACAGTGTATGGGTGGAACTCTATTGTTACATAAAAAGTCATTATACAGATATATCATAGCAGTGATTGTGAGAACACTTTGTCAGTTAAATAAATGTAACTAGAGGCACAGGGACTGAGCCTAAAACACTCATCTGTCAGTTAATTTCATGTATGTAACTAGAGGTGCAGGGACTGAGCCTGAATCACTCATCTTTCAGTTAATTTCATGCATGTAACTAGAGGCGCAGGGACTGAGCCTGAATCACTCATCTGTCAGTTAATTTCATGAATGTGATTAGAGGCGCAGGATCTGAGCCTGAATCACCCATCTGACAGTTAATTTTTTGAATGTAACTAGAGGCACAGGGACTGAGCCTGAATCACTCATCTGTCAGTTAATTTCATGAATGTAACTAGAGGCACAGGGACTGAGCCTGAATCACTCATCTGTCAGTTAATTTCATGNNNNATGTAACTAGAGGTGCAGGGACTGAGCCTGAATCACCCATCTGTCAGTTAATTTCATGAATGTAACTAGAGGTGCAGGGACTGTGCCTGAATCACTCATCTGTCAGTTAATTTCATGTATGTAACTAGAGGTGCAGGGACTGAGCCTGAATCACCCATCTGTCAGTTAATTTCTTGAATGTAACTAGAGCCGCAGGGACTGAGCCTGAAACACTCATCTGTCAGTTAATTTCATGTATGTAACTAGAGGCGCAGGGACTGAGCCTGAATCACTCATGTGTCAGTTAATTTCATGAATGTAACTAGAGGCGCAGGGACTGAGCCTGAATCACTCATCTGTCAGTTAATTTCATGTATGTAACTAGAGGTGCAGGGACTGAGCCTGAATCACCCATCTGTCAGTTAATTTCTTGAATGTAACTAGAGGCACAGGGACTGAGCCTGAAACACTCATCTGTCAGTTAATTTCAAGTATGTAACTAGAGGTGCAGGGACTGAGCCTAAATCACTCATATGTCAGTTAATTTCATGAATATAACTCATTGTCGTGTACCTGATGAGGATCGGTCATTTCAAGATGGCGAACTCGACAGAGAACAAGAGGCTCTCAAGAGCCTGTATCGCTCACCTGGTACTTGATTAACATAGACATTTTATGTTAAAGAGCCCATATATATAGTTAAAATATAAATCCAATATACCTTATTAGTTAAAGGAGAGAAGGCCTCTGTTAGTGTTTCCCATGGGGTCCAATGTTAAACTATGTTCCCTGCTGGCAGTAACCTTGGATAAAGTGTGAACCTAAAAAAAAAAGTTTTCTTTTCAGGGGTCCACATAAAGACTATTTTGACCAAGTTTGGTTCCATAAGCTAAGTAGTTTAAGAGGAGATCTTTGAATGTGTTTTCCCATAGGGTCCAATGTTAAAACTATGTTTCCCGCTGGCGGCCATCTTGGAAATTGCACGGACCTAAAAAAACACCTTTTTTGTAAGGGACCATCCAAGGACTATTGTGGCCAAGTTTGGTTCCAATTGGCGCAGTAGTTTCAGAGAAGAAGATCTTTAAAAATGTTTTCCCATAGGGTCCAATGTTAAAACTATTTTCCCCGCTGGTGGCATCTTGGAAATTGCGCAATCCTGAAAAACACCTTTTTTGTAAGGGACCACCAAAGGACTATTGTGGCCAAGTTTGATACCAATTGGCTCAATAGTTTCAGAGAAGAAGATCTTTGAAAATGTTTTCCCATAGGGTCCAATCTTAAAACTATGTTCCAAGCTGGCGGCCATCTTGGAAATTGGGCGGACCTCAAAAACACCTTTTTTGTAAGGGACCACCCAAGGACTATTGTGAACAAGTGTTGTTGCAATTGGTTCAGTAGTTTCAGAGAAGAAGACCTTTGAAAGTGTTTTCCCATAGGGTCCAATGTTAAAACTATGTTTCCTGCTGGTGGCCATCTTTGAAATCCTGCGAACCTAAAAAACACCTTTTTTGTAAGGGACCACACAATGACTATTGTGGCCAAGTTTGGTTCCAATTGGTTCAGTAGTTTCAGAGAAGAAGATCTTTGAAAGTGTTTTCCCATAGGGTCCAATTTTAAAACTATGTTTCCCACTGGTGGCCATCTTGAATATCGCCCTGACCTGAAAAAAACCTTTTTTGCAAAGGACCACCGAAGGACTGTTATGGCCAAGTTTGGTTCCAAATGGCTCAGTAGTTTCAGAGAAGAAGATCTATGAAAGTGTTTTCCCATAGGGTCCAATGTTAAAACTATGTTTATCGCTGGCAGCCATCTTGAATATCGCCCTGACCTGAAAAACACCTTTTTTGTAAGAGACCATCCAAGGACTATTGTGGCCAAGTTTGGTTCCAATTGGCGAAGTAGTTTCAGAGAAGATCTTTAAAAGTGTTTTCCCATAGGGTCCAATGTTAAAACTATTTTCCCCGCTGGTGGCCATCTTGGAAATTGCACGATCTTGAAAAACACCTTTTTAGTAAGGGACCACCAAAGGACTATTGTGGCCAAGTTTGATACCAATTGGCTCAGTAGTTTCAGAGAAGAAGATCTTTGAAAATATTTTCCCATATGGTCCTATGTTAAAACTATGTTCCCCGCTGGCGGCCATCTTGTAAATTGAACGGACCTAAAAAACACCTTTTTTTTGTAAGGGACCATCCAAGGACTAATGTGGGCAAGTTTGGTTGCAATTGGCTCAGTAGTTGCAGAGAAGAAGACCTTTGAAAGTGTTTTCCCATAGGGTCCAATGTTAAAACTATGTTTCCCGCTGGCGGCCATCTTGGAAATCTTGCGGACCTAAAAAACACCTTTTTTGTAAGGGACCACCGAAGGACTATTGTGGGCAAGTTTGGTTGCAATTGGCTCAGTAGTTTCAGAGAAGAAGACCTTTGAAAGTGTTTTCCCATAGGGTCCAATGTTAAAACTATGTTTCCCGCTGGCAGCCATCTTGGAAATCGTGGGAACCTAAAAAACAACTTTTTTGTAAGGGACCACCCAATGACTATTGTGGCCAAGTTTGGTTCCAATTGGCTCAGTAGTTTCAGAGAATAAGATCTTTGAAAGTGTTTTCCCATAGGGTCCAATGTTAAAACTATGTTTCCTGCAGGCGGCCATCTTGGAAATTGCACGGACCTAAAAAACACCTTTTTTGTAAGGGACCACCCGAGGACTATTGTGGCTAACTTTGGTGCCAATTGGCCCAGTAGTTTCAGAGGAGAAGATCTTTGAATGAAAAGTTTACGACGGACGGACGGACGACGGACGAGGGACGCAAAGTGATGGCAAAAGCTCACCCTGGCATAGCCAGGTGAGCTAAAAACAGGTAGGTCTATTCTATATGAACAATATCACCTAATCCTTTTAAGATTTTACCCCATGCAAAGTTTTAAGACAACAAGTGTACGTCAAATAACATCAAACTTACCCATTTGCACTTTCTACATATGTAGGTAAACAGTATTTACCAGTAACATGTAAAGAAAGACACCGGACAATGATTGACATGAAAATGTGTGTTATTTTGTACTTTACTTATTAATATCAAGCATTTTTATAAAAAGGCACAAACCCTTAAGATATGGATTGATCGACATAACAATTGCAATGAATAAAAATGGATAGAAACTGAAAAATCAGCAACAAAAAGTTTGTTTACGTTAAGGATCGGACACTTCATTTTCCGATCTGTTTAGCTCAGGAGTGGACTCAATTCTTGGGGTTATATGGGTTAGGAGTTGTCTTTAATTGGATAGGGATCAGTCCCCCAAAAATGAAACAAGAGGCTCTCAAGAGCCTGTATTGCTCACCTGGTCCTTGATTAACATAGACATTTTATGTTAAAGAGCCAATAAACATGTATATAATTAAACTATAGTTCCAATATCCCAATTAGTTTAAGGGGAGAAGACTGCTGTAAGTGTTCCTCATGGGGTCCAATGTTAAACTATGTTCCCTGCTGGCAGCCATCTTGGATAAAGTGGGAACCTGAAAAAAAATTCTTTTCAGGGGTCAACATAAAGACTATTGTGGCCAAGTTTGGTGCCAATTGGCTCAGTAGTTTCAGAGAAGAAGATCTTTGATTGTGTTTTCCCATAGGTCCAATGTTAAAACTATGTTTCCCGCTGGCGGCCATCTTGGATATCGCACAGGCTGGAAAAACACATTTTTTGTAAGGGACCACCAAAGGACTATTGTGGCCAAGTTTGGTGCCAATTGGCTCAGTAGTTTCAGAGAAGAAGATCTTTGAATGTGTTTTCCCATAGGGTCCAATGTTAAAACTATGTTTCCCGCTGGCAGCCATCTTGGATATCGCACAGACCTGAAAAACACCTTTTTTGTAAGGGACCATCAAAGGATTATTTTGGCCAAGTTTGGTGCCCATTGCCTCAGTAGTTTCAGAGAAGAAGATCTTTGAATGTGTTTTGCCATAGGGTCCAATGTTAAAACTATGTTTCCCGCTGGCGGCCATCTTGGATATCACACAGACCTCAAAAACACCTTTTCTGTAAGGGACCACCAAAGGACTATTTTGGCCAAGTATGGTGCCAATTGGCTCAGTAGTTTCAGAGAAGAAGATCTTTGATTGTGTTTTCCCATAGGTCCAATGTTGGAACTATGTTTCCCGCTGGCAGCAATCTTGGATATCGCACAGACTGGAAAAACACATTTTTTGTAAGGGACCATCAAAGGACTATTGTGGCCAAGTTTGGTGCCCATTGGCTCAGTAGTTTCAGAGAAGAAGATCTTTGAATGTGTTTTCCCATAGGTGTAATCATAAATAATATCCCCAATAAATAATGTCCTACAGGATAAAATTGTATCAAAAAAGTATCCCTTGGGATATAATTTCAGTAGCATATGGACATTATTTCTGTAGAAATAATATCCATCTTACATATATTTTATCTTATGTTAGGATAAAATATCATATGAAAAAAAAATATCCTTTAAGATAAAATACACCTGAAAAAGTATCCCGTGGGATAAAAAATCTTCACCTGTCTCTATCAATTATATCATCTAGGATAAAATTTCATGTGAAGATGTTATCCCTATTAAATCTTGTTCCTTTAAATGTTTATATGAATACAATTATGGTATTAATTACCATGATGCTTTATGATAAGAATCATTTCCCAAGACAATAATAAAAAAAATAAACGGGAAAGAGTATAACAGGTTGATCAAGTACCTAAATACCAAAAATTCACAGAAAGCTTGAGTTTAAATTTGAAAAAAAATCTATACTGAAAATATCTGAAAGTTTTATGATTGTTGAAAACAGTTATATTACATTTTAACCGATGGTCAAATATTTTAATTTAACCTATAAGTACTTGATTATCCTATCAGAAAATGTTCTACACTAGAGGATAAAATTTTACAAAAATTCTTCCTCAATGGATAAAATTTCACAAGAATTATATCCATATAAAACAACATAATCCCAAAGATTTCTTTTTTAGTTTGGTTCATACTTATCATTTCCCTTTAAAATTCTATTTTTCAAAAGACTATTTTTCTAAAGAAAAATAATATTGATTGTCAATTTATTATGCTAAAATGTTTATTTAATAGATAAAATATGAACTTTTGGTGTTCATATTTTCTATTTTTTTTCTCAATATAATTTGCCAATTAGTTGTATGAAATGTTTTACAGAAAATGAATTATATATAAATTTGGTGTAATGACACATTCTGAAGAACATGTGGCATTTTTCTGTAGAAATTAAAACTTACCACAAGTTTTGTATTGTCCATAGAGGTAACCTATGGATAGAATTTCGGTGTATTTTTTGTCCTGTAGGATAATATATTTGCTACGAAATTTTATCCTTTTCATAAAATATTATCCTCCTGGAGGAAAATATTTCGTGAAGAGGATAAAATATCGTGAAAAATTTTATCCAGTAGGATAAAAAATCTACTTAAATTCTATCCATGGGATACTTTTTCAGGTAGGAACTAATATATTGTTACATAGGGTCCAATGTTAAAACTATGTTTCCCGCTGGCGGCCATCTTGGATATCGCACAGACCTGAAAAACACCTTTCTAGTTTTTTAGTGAGATTCAGCATCAATAGTTTCAAATGTTTCGCGTCTGTTTATAATGTGATTGTTTTTATTACAAAACATTTAATTTCTATCTGATGAATATAATAATTTGGATTACATTTTCTAACGAATAAAAGTAATTCAATTGACTTGCATTTTGTAGGACTTTGTAGATTTAAATGCTACTACTGTAATGCTCAGGGTGTCATACTCCAAACAATAGTTGACCATTACTGTGACTCTCATAAAGATTTAAATCAACAAGTGGAAAGATTGGATTTCAAACAAAAGACTTCCAAATAATACCGAGTGAATCCCTTGATGAAAACGAAAGAGTGGTGGTAGACGAATTTATTACTGAAGTGAATATCGTGAACAAAACCCAGTATTAAAGTATTGATAACACTTCTTTGAATCTCGAATCTCAACCCAAGAAATACTAAACCACTTCTACTTACTGAGAAAATAACCTAATCACAAACCTTAACATGTCGCCGCCCGCATACTTTGTACGCATATGTCTCGTTTTCCGTACCTTTCGTCGCGGGCAAGACAAATATAGAGGGTGTACAATGGCAATGTATACTGAACATTCTGTGAAAGTTTCAATGAATTTTACCTAGTGGTATAGGAGGAATTTCGCCACATAGTAAGACCCTATGGCGGACGGACAAACTATATATATAGCCGCGCTAAAGCAGAAGTTAAAATTACATAATACAAGCGATATTTAAAGAAACAATGTAAGAAGATAAATTCAATAAAATTACAAGTATTAAACATAAATATAACTATCCTTTGAGTGAAATTTGGACACGGTTTAAATCAGCACTCGATAAATAACGACTTAAACCGTATTACGGAGAGCAACAGAACTGTATGAAATTTGGACATGGTTTAAATCAGTACTCTATAAATAACGACTTAAACCGTATTACGGAGAGCAACAGTACTGTAAAAGCATTCTTTGCTTGTTTTTGCCATATGTTGGTAGAGACTTTGGCTCATGTGCATTTACTTCATATCCTTTCATTCACCATTAATGGTAATCATACAGCTGTTTAACACAGGACGTATGATGAGAAGGGTACGCAACTCGTACACAATCCGTTTGGCATTTTAAAATCTGCGATATGCTTTCACTTTGTAGCTAACTACTGAAAATTTTCTGCATTGATGTTTTTCTGAAAGCTGAGATATTTTTACGTTGTTAGAGTAAATTTTGTTTCATTATAGCAAGCACTTCCTTCAATACACATGATTGGAAATTGTAATCAAGACATTTTTCATTGATTTTTTTGTCACTTCCGGTTTACATCGGAAAAAAAGTGCAGCACAGTTTGCAACTAAAGGCTTTTAAAGTAGTTCACAGAATTTCACAAAAATAGTATTTTCGTAGAGTTACATCTACTGCAATGCTAGAACAATTTTTGTGACCATCATTATTATATTTATATTGTTTTAATGCTTTCAGGATAATGTCCCTTAATTGACAAAATCTCATATCCCGTGATATTTTTCCAATTTATTACGAGATGCTTATCCTTCTCATTACAAGTCCTTGCCTATAATTACTTGATTTTATTTTCTTATATACATGTAGAATAATTTTATATTGTTGTATGGGGGGTTCATCTAGTTATCTATTCGCTACACCAAACTACCAATTTCGATGACCGATCCTTATCCTTTTAATGACCGCTCCTAACCAATATAACGTCAAGAACCGAGTCCACTCCTGAGCTAAATAGATCGGAAAATGAAGTGTCCGATCCTTAACGTAAACAAACTTTTCGTTGCTGATTTTTCAGTTTCTATCCATTTTTATTCATTGCAATCGTTATGTCGATCAATCCATATCTTAAGGGTTTGTGCCCTTTTAAAAAAATGCTTGATATTAATAAGTAAAGTACAAAATAACACAGTTTTCATGTCAATCATTGTCCGGTGTCTTTCTTTACATGTTACTGGTAAAATACTGTTTTCCTACATATGTAGAAAGTGCAAATGGGTAAGTTTGATGTTATTTGACGTGCACGTGTTGTCTTAAACTATGCATGGAGTAAAATCTTAAAAGGATTAGGTGATATTGTTCATATAGAATAGACCTACCTGTTTTCTCTGCCGAGTTCGTCATCTTGAAATGACCGATCCTCATCGGGTACACGACAGTGTAACTAGAGGCGCAGGGACTGAGCCTGAATCACTCATCTGACAAAATGCTTATAATATAAGCCATGTCTATGCTGATGATTAAAAATGATGTTTTTTCCCTAAGGGTCTAATGTTAAACTATACTTTGGTTGAAATGGCTTCAGTTGTTTCAGAGCAGATAATCAAAATGTCATTTTCCCTTAGGGTACAATGTTAAACTTTGTTCCATGCTGGCTGTAATGTTTTTGTCATATCCAACAAAAATGAGCAGTCTTTGGGAAGGACCTTACATACATCATTCCAATTCAGTTTGGTTAAATTTGCTTCAACAATTTATAGTAGATGAAGAAAATGATTAATTTCCCATAGGATGTTCTGCGCTTCTTGTCATGTTTTTGGACAAATGGGAAGCAAATGAGCAACCTTTTTAAAGACCTTCCATACACAATTCCTGTAAAGTTTGGTTGAATTTGTTTCAGTGGTTTCAGAGGAGAAGATGAAAATGTGATTTTTTCCCATAGGGTCCAATGTTAAACCTAAGTTCTGAACTGACAGCCATGTTTTTTGTCAAATCGGAACCAAATGAGAAATCTTTTTAAAAGACCTTCCATACATCATTCCTGTAAAGTTAAATTGAATTTGCTTCAGCAGTTTCAGAGGAGAAGATGAAAATGTGATTTTTTTTGTAAGGGTTCAATGTTAAACCTAAAGTTCTGCGCTGGTGGTAGTGTTCTTGTCGGATTGGAATGAAATGAGCAGTCTTTGTGAAGGATCATTCATACATCATTCCTGTAAAGTTTGATTGAATTTGCTTCAGCAGTTTCAGAGGAGAAGATGAAAAGGGTGCCATGTTAAACCCAAGTTCTTGCTGACAGCAATGTTTTTTGCCCGATCTTAACAAAATGAGCAATCTTTGTGAAGAACCTTCCATACATCATTCCTGTAAAGTTTGGTTGTTTTTGCTTCAGTGGTTTCAGGAGGAGAAGATGAAAATATGATTTTTCCCATTTGTACCAATGTTAAACTTTAGTTCCATGCCGGCAGCCATGTTTGTCGGATTGGAATGAAATTAGCAATTTTTGTGAAGGACCTTCAAATTATCATTCCTGTAAAGTTGGTTGAATTTGCTTCAGTTGTTTAACTGGAGAAGATGAAAATAGAAAGCAGGCACAGCCTGCAAAGCTCACCTCGTTGCACAGCATTGTCACAAATAAAACATGTCAGTTAACAGGAATTGACTATAATTATTTTGCTAACAGATTTATTCATACGTAAAATTAATGTCTCGGACTGCATTCAAAGCATTCATTGCAGCTGCCATCCCAAAATGCATCATGCTTACCAATATGGTTAATGTGGGGCATGTCAGTAAGTGGGAATGATTCTTAACCATTCTACCTAACTAAGTCACTCATGCATAAAATATCGGTCAAAGACAGCAGCCGAAGCATGCACTGTAGATATCATTCCAAAATGCATCATACATACAAATATGGTTGATGTGGGGCATATCGGTAAGCAGGAATGGACTTCAACCATTCTACCTGACCAAGTCGCTCATGCGTAAAATGTAGGTCAGAGACAGCATCCGAAGCATGCACTGTTGTTGTCATCCCAAAATGCATCATACATAACAGTATGGTTGATGTGGGCCATGTCATTAAGCGGGAATGGACTTTAACCATTCTACCTAACCAAGTCGCTCATGCCTAAAATGTAGGTCAGAGACAGCATCCGAAGCATGCATTGTTGTTGTCATCCCAAAATGCATCATACATAACAGTATGCTTGATGTGGGCATATCAGTAAGCAGGAATGGACATTAACCATTCTACCTAACCGGACGCGGACGCTAGGGGTATCACATAAGCCCCCCTCACTTTGTGAGGTGAGCTAAAAATGTGACTTTTCCCGATAGGGTCCAATGTTAAACCTTAGTTCCGCGCTGGCGTCCATGTTTTTTGTGGGATCGAAACGAAATGAGCAATCTTTGTGAAGGACCTTCCAAACATCATTCTTGTAAAGTTTGGTTGAATCTGCTTCAGTGATTTAAGAGGAGAAAATGAAAATGTGAAAAGCTAATGGATGACGTCTGACGACAGATGACGGACAATGGATGCCAAGTGATGGCAACAGCTCAGGTCAGGTGAGCTAATAACCTTGCATACATAAGTTAGCAGAAACATAAATTTGGCCTTGTTTGACATCTAGCAATGAATTCCACAACCAGAGGCTTCCAGGAGCCTGTATCGCTCACCTGGCTTTCAGTTGCCACAATCAAGCTAACATTGTAAGTTATACAGTTGAACTTCAGTCCCTCAAACTTTGGTAGTTCCAACATCACCAATATCTTGAACTGTATTTTAAATCTGATCATGTTCAATTATATTTCTTTGTTGGGCTTTTTTGACAAAAACGTTCTTGATAAGGACCACTTTCGACACAAGTTTTGAAGTTGAGACATTATTTTGTAAATGGTAGTCAACGACAATTTTCAACACCAGTTTTGAAGTCGCAACATCAATATCCATTTGGAAACAAAATTACATTGAAATCGGACAATGTTGAATTTTCCCGCCTTTTCTGGCAGCCATTCTGAAAATGGCTGTAAGCAAACAAATTTTAACATCAGTTTTCAAGTTGCGACATCAATAACTACTTTTTTGAAAATGGCAGTCACAAACAATTTACAAATCCGTTTTTAAAATCACAACAACAATATCTATTTTGAAACCAACTTTCATTGAAATTGGACAATGTTGAATTTTCCCGACTTTTTTGGCAGCCATTTTGAAAATGGCAGTCAACGAACAATTTTTAACGTCAGTTTTGAAGTTGCAGCATCAATATCTATTTGGAAACTGATTTTCATTGAAATCTGACAATGTTGAATTTTCCCGCCTTTTTTGGTGGCCATTTTAAAAATGGCGGTCAACGAACAATTTTCAACACTGGTTTTGAAGTCGCTACATCAATATCTATTTGGAAACCAAATTTCATTGAAATCGAACAATGTTGAATTTACCCGCCTTTTTTGGCCGCCATTTTGAAAATGGCGGTCAACGAACAATTTTCAACACCGGTTTTGAAGTTGCTACATCAATATCTATTTGGAAACCAAATTTCTAAACAATGTTGAATTTTCCCGCCTTTTTTGGCGGCCACTTTGAAAATGGCAGTCAACGAACAATTTTTAACGTTAGTTTTGAAGTTGCAGCATCAATATCTATTTGGAAACCAAATTTCATTGAAATCAAACAATGTTGAATTTTCACGCCCTTTTTTGGCGGCCATTTTGAAAATGGCAGTCACAAACAATTTACAAATCCGTTTTTGAAATCACAACATCAATATCTATTTTGAAACCAACTTTCATTGAAATTGGACAATGTTGAATTTTTCCTGCCTTTTTTGGCGGCCATGTTCATTAGACCATGAAATTGAGGTCACAGACAAAAGCTGAATAGCTGACTGTCATGTACTACTCAAGAACAACCTATATATCAAATATTATTGACCTAACACTTATAGTTACTGAGAAAATGACCTAATCACAAAAACTTAACATGCTCACTAGACCGTGTAATTGAGGTCTATTTTCATGTACTACCCAAGACCAACCTACATACCATATATCATTAACCTACCACTTATAGTTACCCAGAAACCAAATTTCATTGAAATTGGACAATGTTGAATTTTCCTGCCTTTTTTGGCGGCCATTTTGAAAATGGCAGTCAACGAACAATTTTTAACATCAGTTTTGAAGTTGCAGCATCAATATCTATTTGGAAACTGAATTTCATTGAAATCGAACAATGTTGAACTTTCCCGCCTTTTTTGGCGGCCATTTTGAAATTGGCAGTCAACAAACAATTTTCAACACTGGTTTTGAAGTCGCTACATCAATATCTATTTGGAAACCAAATTTCATTGAAATCGAACAATGTTGAATTTCCCGCCTTTTTTAGCGGCCATTTTGAAATTGGCAGTCAACAAATAATTTTCAACACTGGTTTTGAAGTCGCTACATCAATATCTATTTGGAAACCAAATTTAATTGAAATCGAACAATGTTGAATTTTCCCGCCTTTTTTTTGCGGCCATTTTGAAAATGGTGGTCAACAAACAACTTTAAACACCAGTTTTGAAATCCACACAGCATGACAAACATTTTATCAATTTACACTTAACCTTCATCTTCTATAGTTTTGGAAATAAAAGACGAAAAATATGAAAATTTTGAAAATTCTGTGAAAAAGGGGCAATAACTCCTACAAGGGTTTTTGGATTTCCTTCAAAATTTCAGGGTTTGTAGATTTTGATATGCTGAACTTTTTGCAATATACACTTGACCTATATCTGTTACACTTTTTGAAATGAAAAATAAACAAGTGTGGACCCAAATTGATGTCTCGCCCATCCCTACATGGTCACAAAATTGATGTGAAAACTCAAACTGACTAAATCAGAAAACTAAACATGTTCCCTAGACTGTGAAATTAGGATAACTGACAAAAGCAATATAGCACACTGTCATGTATCACCTAAAACCAAAATGCCAAATATCAGTGACCTACAACTGATAAATACTGAAAAACAAAACATGTTCACTAGACCATGAAAATGAGGTCAAAGGCTAAAGCTAAATAGCAGGCTGTCATGTTCAATCTAAGACAAACCCATTTACCAAATATCATTGACCTTACATTAGTAGATACTGGGAAACTTAACATGACCACTGGACCATGAAATTGAGGTCATAAACAAAAGCCATACAGCAGACGGTCATGTACAACCAAAGACCAACCTATATATCAAATATCACAGACTTACCACTTATAGTTACTGAGAAAATGGCCTAATCCCAAAAACTTAACATGCTCACTAGACCATGAAATTGGGGTCAAGGACAGATGCTATATGACAGACTGTCATGTACTACCTAAGACCAACCTACATACCATATATCATTGACC
>MJUU01055913.1:0-13964 GCA_002080025.1 Modiolus philippinarum
TGTGTTGCAAAATTACTCCTCTCATAAAGATCTACATTTCTGGTTGGCCACAAGAAAATTTTCGTCCGCCATAATCAAAATGGCCGCCATTCGAATTTTGTTATCGCGATATCTTGGAAACGATAAAAAATTTATGAAAACATTGTGTTGTAAAATGACTCCTCTCTTAAAGATCTACATTTCTGGTTGGTCACAAAAAATTTTCGTCCGCCATTTTCAAAATGGCTGCCATTCGAAATTTTGTTATCGCAATGTCTCGGAAACGATAAAAAATTTATGAAAACATTGTGTGGCAAAAATACTCCTTTCATTTAGATCTACATTTCTGGTTGGTCAAAAAAGAATTTCGTCAGCCATTTTCAAAATGGCCGCCATTCGAAATTTTGTTATCATGATATCTCAGAAACGATAAAAAATTAGTGAAAACATTGTGATGCAAAAATACTCCTCTCGTAAAGATCTACATTTCTGCTTGGTTAAAAAAAAATTCATCTGCCATTTTCAAAATGGCCGCCATTCGAAATTTTGTTATCGCGATATCTCGGAAACTATAAAAAATTTATGAAAACATTGTGTTGCTAAAAATACTCCTCTCATGAAAATCTTCATTTATGGTTGGTAAAAAAAATATTTTCGTCCATAATTTTGAAAATGGCCGCCATTCGAAATTTTGTTATCGCGACATCTTGGAAACGATAAAAAAATTATGAAAACATTGTGTGGCAAATATACTCCTTTCATTTAGATCTACATTAATGGTTGGTCAAAAAACTTTTGTTTACATAATTTTTTTGACAAAAATAGAAAACAAAAACAAACTCTAACATGTAATCGTGGTGAAAACTGGTGAAAGACCTTGCAATTGTTCTCTGAACAATTGACCTTTTAATTATTATTATTATTAGGTCTTTCCACTTTCCAAGTGGAATGCCTTTAGTTTTTGTTTTTATTTTTATTCTTCCGCCGTTCTTCGATCATTCCGTGTATAGTCATTTCGCGAGATGTCGAAAAGATTTTTGGTATATGATATTGTTAAGTGATTCTGCATTTAAAACTGACCCTGTTTAATCGAACACTTTTCGCGAAGGGAGTTATCTCCCTAACACTGTTTTGCTTGTTATCAGATCTCCTCATAAACCGTAATCGATATCAAAAATCTGAGGTGAGGAATGAATTATTAATTATGAATTATCATGCAAAAATTTTTTTTTTGGTCGCGACCCCGGTTACGCGTTTTTGACCCCTAAATATGCAAATTTCTCAAAGTTATCGGATTTCCACCAAATTTGGTTTCCAGGTAGCTTTTATGGTCCTTATTATAAATTCAGGGTCAAAAAAATTTTTCGTCCGCCATTTTCAAAATGGCGGCTATTTGAAATTTTGTTATCGTGATATCTCGGAAACGATAAAAAATTTATTAAAACATTATATTGCAAAAATGTTCCCCTCATTGAGATCTACATTTGATACAAAAGAACAAAAACTGTGCGACGAACCGTTTTTGAGTTTTAGCCCTTGACACGTTTCCACAAATCGGTTTTTTGCGAATAACTTTTAAACGCTTACAGATATCATATTTAAACATATATATTTAAAATGATCAGTAAGAAAAGGCCTTCAATTTGAGTACCAGGTTGAAGGTCATCGGTGACCTTTGACCTTGACCTCTGACCTTGTTAGGGGGTAAACTCAGAAACCATAAAAGATAGCTGAAAAAGTATATTAGCAAAAATGTTCAGCATGTCAAGGGCTATATTTGTGCTATTGGATCGAAGCTCTCCGATGACTCCCTAGAGAGTTATTGCTCTTGACGCTTTTCAGAAAATGGTTTTTCACATATAAGTTCTAAACCGTTACAGATAGTATAGTCAAGTAACATACCAAATTAGTCAGTAAGAAGAGACCTTCATTTTCAGCACAAGGTCAGAGGTCAGCAAGGTCAGAAGTCAAGGTCATAGCCAATTTTTGTGATTTTTCAGTAAAATCACCAAAAAAGGTAAGAGATAGGTGATTAAATGTAGTTGAAAAAGTTCAGAACTCTTGTTTACATCATATTTTCGACAAGGATTGACAATAAAATCAAAATAATAACATATAATCATAATGAAAACTGGTGAAAGACCTTGCAATTGTTCTCTGAACAATTGACTTTTTAATTATTTTTACAATTATTTTTGTTATATAGTAATTTCAAATTCCGATGCAGTATCTACAATAAACTCTTGCATTTCCTGCGACCCTGTCATAATATGAATGTTAAAATGAATTGTGATGGCTTCTCGCTAACAGATTATACTTCTTTAACACCTTGCCGGACAGAAGAAGCAAATATATAAATAATATTTTTGTTTTTTATATTAAGTAAATGTTTCTTTCAGAACTTTACCGAAAATGTTTTGTGCTTAAGATGGACTTTTGTACGCAGATGTTTACAAATTGGAAAAACTAGATAAAAGAACGACAAACTTTTGGCTTATATTCTGCTGAAGTTAAATATCCAGGAATATCCTGCAATTTTATTGGTTTACTTGACAGAGGATACGATACCGTATCCCCGTGGTAGCAAAAATCACAATTTTTAAACGGCTTTAAATGAATAATTGAGGCAATTCTAGCAGAACATTATAGTTATTCGGCCTTCACAGGTGGTACATGTTCATATTTCTTGTTTATGCCCTATATCCCTTACAGCTCAAGGTATAAAAACAGACAGGGAATATGAACCTGTATCCCCTGTGAAGAATCTCGAAAAACATACATTATCTTGTATCAAACACAAAGTTTAATAAATGTAAAAGAAAACGTTTGTTGATGTTAACAATTAATTATTAACATTGGGTGGATGCCGCTACCCATGAATTTTTAGTTCCTTTGTAAATCACCAAACCAGTAGATGGTCCTTGTCCGGATTCCCATTTTATTTGTAAACTCTTCTCGTATAGGATAGTTTCCTTGTCTTTTTTTTTGCTTTTCATTCAGATTCAATTGGATGGTTGGTTGTTTATTAACAATGAAGGGATATGGGCTAAATGCAAATACGACCAAGTTATATCTATATTGGGTACCAAAATTACGCAAAACCTATATAAGGAAATATATCCACCACAGGTTCCTAACCTTGCTAAACTACTGAATTGTCTATTGAACTAACTAAGATTTTGTCTGCAGTAAATGACAGGCATTGTGCTCATTGTTGAAGTCCTTATGGTGACTTCAAAATGAACAACAACATTTTGTTCAACAAGTTGTTCCTTTGCTTGTTTTTTAATATGTATTTGTAGGGACTTCGTCTCATGTGAATTTACTCCATATCCTTTCAATTACTATCAACATACTGTGACACTATTTATGTCCGATATGACATAAAGCATGTGTGGATACTTAAAAATTCCAATAATTTATTGGAAAATCTTAAATCCCTTTCATTTCTCAACTATATTCTCTGAAAACATTTGATTTTTCCACTCTGTATCCCACGCTTCCTAATGATAAACTAAAATCGGGACACAAAGGTAAAATTCTAAAAACCTTTGCCGATTCAAAAGATGTGTTGTATTAGGTTATAAATCCACATTTTTTTCAAAAACAAATTTAAAAGGAATAGTATGCAACGATGAAAAACAGGTGTGCAGTATTCTTGATAACTGACTGATAATATATTTTGTCACATTTGGAGGTGCTATATATCAACAGGAAGTTGGCATACCAGACGGTACTAATTGTGCTCCTCTACTCGCAGACTTCTTCAATCTTACTTATAGATATATTGATGATATTATTTCAATCAATAACCCATCTTTTGCTAAATGGATCCCATTAATATATACGCCAGAACTAGATATAAAGGAAACGACAGAAACCACAAAATCTTCAGTTTTTAGGACGTACATCTCAGTACTAAAATTTACGACAAAAAGGGACGATTTTATTTTAAAATTATCAATTTTCTTAATATGGACAGTGATATTCCAGCTTCTCCTGCTTACCGAGTGCATGTTTCACAGTTGATTCGTTACGCGAGAGCTGGCACAAATTATACAGACTTTCTTGTTGGACATATCTATTAGACCGCATTATTAAGCAAGGCTTCAAACAATTCCGTCTCATACGATCATTAAAATATAGTTCTTTAATGGATATCAGTCCCTTGTGCTAAATTTAAAGTTTCGATAAAGATTCTTTTTTTACTTAGTACTAGGATGATCATTTCTTTTAATTGTCTACGACCTTCCAATATCAATTGCTGTTGAGGTGCTACCCGACAATACCGCAATGGAAGGGTAGGTTTGATATGCCATAAAACCGGTTTACCCCACCATTTCTTTTCATATGATTGTACCAAGTCGTGGCCATTGCGATCGATAATTTCTCCTGTGATTTGTCTTTTGGCTTATGGACTTGGATTCTTGACAACCCGTTTTGGTAATTTCGTTTTTACCCCCATTTTCTACAAAATATGGTAAAACTAAGCAATGGAACAGCGCTTTTAGTAGCTTTTATACATCTTTGGTTTCTAATCTTCCAAATAGTTTGATTCGATCTGCAGAGAAGCGAAATAAGCTGTCAAAATGGTCATCTGCAAAAATTGAGCTATTTATTATCACTAAGTTGATGCCTTTGCTGATGGGTTTTTGTCCTTGAGGGTACTATCCAACATTGTAGTCAAGTTACTCTATGCTGACCCGAAAACTGACTGATTTGTTAGGAAACGTAAGGAAAAATTTGTTTAAACCAACAATTAATAATTGACATGCTTTCGCTGTTTATTTGCATTCTGTTTGTTTGTTTTTTTTTCTGTCAGCTTTACGACATCTTCCAGTTTCTGGCTTTTCAATTGTTTTCATTTTATCGGCAGTGAAAAGACATAAGTTGTCGAAATGGCCATCAACACAAACGAAATTAACAGTATATGTTATTTAGGTATCTATATACAAAATAAAATGTATCTATGATCAATAAATCAATGCTTTTCGTCTTCTTAACTTGAAAAAAATGTATTGATATTAAACTGCTTTATTATTCTGCAAGTTTTTACCGACTAGACTATTCTTGTTATATATTTAGTACTTCTCCCGAGTACATCTTCGGTCACGTATATTAACATTAGATAACACGATATCAATATTAAATAACACGTTGGAAATCCAAATCTGATTAAGGAGTTGTGCAAGTCATTGTTTATTGGCAACATTGATTATTTACATTTGGTTGTGTCTTTTAGATTGGTGAAAGCAATGAAATTTCAATGTAAATATTTCATTACATATAATGTAAAGTTAATAAATTGGCACAGCTAGTTTTACATGGGTAATTTCAAAATACCGAATTTACTGTGAATTTATTTCTGCATATGCGCATTTCGACAACTTATGTCGCATCAGTGCAGATCAAACCGAAACATTTGGAAGACCATTAACCGAAACACTTGTTAAAGCCGATAAAGAACAAATAACCAAAAGGATCTTAAAAGAAATGGCAAAAATTCAACCAAGGACAGAGCTATACATGAGGGAGATACTCTTTAGTTTTAAACAAACTTTTTCCAAAATTTAGATATTATAATTTCAATACAATTTGTTTTCGGGTCAGCACCGAAGTACTGACTACTGGGTTGGTGAATACTCTCAAGGGCTCATAGCCTATCAGCAAAGGCATCGGACCAAAGGTAATAAATAACAAAATACCGAAGTTACTATTAATTTATTTCTGAACTTCTTAATAGCAGGTTTACACTGCCGATCAAAGCAACTCGACCGAACTCGATCTATGAATATTCATCGATCTGGATACTGATCTTGAATGCTCGTGTTCGGTCTACTAACCAAATCGGGGCGATCTTACTAACTCTGCTGAACTCGAGCTGTGTTCCCGAATATTTTTTGAAATGTCAAAAAATATCGTGAAGAGGTCGTGTGCATTATATGTCGAGAACAGGTCGGGAATCAATCCGGGTCTGATCGAAGTAGTCATGAAGAGATCGAAAAGGGATCGGACTTGATCGAGTTTCAAAATTTTAGCTGATCATGCCGATCTCTACTCGACTTTAACTAATTCGCTTCTCGATTTATGCCGAGTCGCTTCCTGACCAACTCGATTAATACTCGATCATTTCTCGACTAACACGATTCTTTCTTTTTTCCTATACAAGATCTTCCCGACCATTACCCTATTTTTTCCCGACCTGTATCCGACTTTTACTCGACCACTCAAGACCTTTACTCCATTTAACACGACAGCATGTAATCTTTTCACGATATGTCAAAATGAGGCTTTCAACAGCCTCAGTGTCTCACTAGGGCTTTACTTCAGTTTTTAAAGGAGCCATCCAATGGACTCCAATGACTATTGTGATCAAGTTTTGTTGTTGATCATCTTTGATATGATAAGAATCTGCCGGATACTATCTCAAGTGGGGACCAGCCAAGGAATATCGCCTTCAATTGTGGCCAATTGGCAAAGTAGTTTCAGAGTAGTAGATCTTGGAATGGTTTAGTAAGGTCGAATATTCAATTGTTTCCGGTTAGATTGCATGCAGACAAGTTAGATACTATTTTGAAATTAGAACATCCAAGGACTATTTTGACAAATTTTTGGCTGCAATTGTTACAGTGAAAATCCTTCTAGTACAATGTCTATTTTTGTACCCCTTTGACGGTGATCTTGTATTAGAAAACGATTTTGAAGAGGGACCATCATTTGGCAATCGTAACAATTTTGGTCTGATTTGCTTAGGGGTTTCAGAGGTAACGTTTGAATGAGTTTTCCCATAGGATCCAATTTAAAACTTCATTCCCAGTTGGCGGTTATATATGATTAAAACCAATCGAGGTAGAATATATTTGAATGAAAATTTTATGGATAACGGACACAAAACAATGGCAAAAGCTCAACCTGGCTATATCAGGATTGTAGAAAAGAATATCAGATTGTGCATGCTACTAGTAGAATTAAAGGATGACGTGCAGAGGGCTTAAATTCAATCGACTAGCTATTGAAATTGAATCCAAGCTGTACCAAATACATTCCAAAAACAGATTCACTAAACACATGAATTCAAGAATTAAATGTTGTTTCTTCCGAGCAGGTTGGTACTCGTATCACAAAATTTGATTCAAGCTAAATGACTTAAGAAAAATGCGATTTTGAACATTTGTAACATGTACTAGAAGATAAACAAATCTTTTAGATTTGCAACGGGCAAAGGATGTACCTAACGGTTAGCCGTTCGCCATTTTCATTTTCTAAAAAAAACAGGATTTTTCTACAGAAAGCAGGTTTAAAGCTATACACGGAAACTACTGTAAATCTAGTTACCACCCATATCATGTGATGATATGTCTTCTATATTTCAGATTAGTCCTACATGAAATGACAGCATGCCGAGCTTTCCTCGTTCAAAAGGTTCGGATTTCCAATTTTTCGGTGATAATGACGTTCCTTTCAACTGGTAATGGAAACTGTGTGGCCAAGCTGGAAAATTTATCATTCAGTTTATAGATGTCGTTTCTATGGCAATTGTCCTTCACGCGAATCTGCTATTGTCTTATCAAATCACCTATGACAGTATCGATAATATGTTTCTTTGATGCTAAAACGAACTGTAAAGCTTGGCATATAATGAGTAGATAAACAAGCCGAGGATAAGAGTGTTTAGCCTAAGGAAGTCTTTAAAACCAAAGCAGCTAAACCAAAGAAAGTAATTATGCCCAAAAGGACAGCAAGATAGACAGAGAAAAGAAATCGACTGAGTCAAAGGCAAAGAAACCAACCTCCAAAAAACCAGCAGACAAGAAAACCTACAACAAAGCCAGTCGGAAGGGACGCTAAATCTCATAAAAAGACAAAAACTACAACAGAAAAGAAAGTCAAGACACCAAAATAGAAGTGTAGTCAGAAGCTACATATGCAAGCAAAAGCCCTTTTAAGGGCTACCAAACGTCTCGAAAAGATGTTAAGTTGTGTATTAACAATTTTCAAAGTCAAAAATAGCTTTTCCATATTTCCTCTTTCTTACTTATTTTCTTTTTTCCCTTTTTCTGTATCTATTTATTTATTTATTTATTTTTTTATTTTGCAATCAGTCCTCCATTTTAAACTTTCATTCTTTGTTGAGTCCCCTTCTCGAAATTCCGTCATTTTTTTCTCAACAGTCTCCAGTTCCCGGACGGGAAATATTTAAAAAAAAACACTGAAAAGAAACCTTTTCCCAGTGCTCGACCTAAATTTTAAGCGGTTCCTGATATGAGTTCTGTTTTCTCGTGCATTATCCCTTCCCCGCTCACCGAAAAAAGTCTAATCTGCATGCTTCCCGCTAACTTCAAAGCCGACCCGCGAACCGCACTGAGACACACAATAGTTCCCCGTGTGAATATGGCGAGCTTTTAATTCGGTAATAACACAGACTCTGGGCTTCGGGCTCAAATCTTTTTAAACATGGGGCTCCGGGCTCCAAAACTATGGACCCAACACAGGAACTTCGGGCTCCAATCACTGGACTACAGGCTGCACTCACCGGCCTCCGGGCTTGAACACAAGGACACTGGGCTCCACTTAATGGACTCCGGGCTGCACTCACCGGGCTCCAACACAAGGACACCGGGCTCCACTTAATGGACTCCGGCCTCCAAATCCTTTGAACTCCGAGGTCTCAGTGGCTTGTGGAGCTCCGTGCGTGATATGATCCCATTTTAGGGTAATATTCGAAATTTCGCTTTTGACAAATAAGAAATAGCGTAGTTAACACGAAAAAAATTAAGCACATTTCAGAACAGAGATTTCTGTCTAAAATTTAAATCCCTTCAAGGAAATAACTTGAATTCTGAATAGGCACCAATGTCCGGTCTACACGCATAAGGTAGTCTACACGTATTTTTTTTATAAGTCCGTAAGCTTTCGGAACATGTATACGATGTCATAAATCTCTATAGACTTTAAATGGGAAACGTCACGATTGACCTTGAAGGCCCGGTCACGTGGTATTTTTGTATCTGGCTTTGGGCACCCCGTCCACGTATTGTATGAACACAATACGTCATCCATACATGGAATTCATCGGGTTTGGGATGTAGGTCGTCCCAAATTAGCATAAAAACAAAAACAAAATAAAATAAAAAATACACCGCAAATCCGCAAATTTTCTGTTTTTCAGAGACTCGCCCTGCTAGACTAAAAACGGAAAAGGGGCTGGGGGTGGGTGTGGGCGGGGGGTATGGGGTGGTCATGCCCTAAATGTTGTTGGAGCTCTCTATAGTGACATGATTCACACCACAAAAACAAAAAATAGTCCGATGTAGGGGTTTAAGTTGTTGCGATTTTATGTGTTACCACTGGGAAATATCACACATCCCATGCCGAGCTTTCCTCGTTCAAAAGGTTCGGTTTTCCTTTTTTTAGGAGATAATGACGTTCCTTTCAACTGGTAATGGAAACTGTGTGGCCAAGCTGGAAAATTTATCATTCAGTTTAGAGATGTCGTTTCTATGGCAATTGTCCTTCACGCCAATCTGCTATTGTCTTATCAAATCACCTATGACAGTATCGATAATATGTTCTTTGATGCTAAAACGAACTGTAAAGCTTGGCATGCATGGAAAACTGCACAGTCGCATTCTGATGCATGATGAGGAGGATGACCTGCTAGTATGTAAAAGCGAACATTCTTCCTCTATAATGATGACTTTGAAGCATTTGCTATTGTCTAACCCAAAATTACTCGCCTTCTGTGGCATATCCGCTTTCTCTGCTACTCTATATCTATCACAGTTATCATTTTTACTTGAAGCATGAGCCACATTGGCCACAAATTGTGCTTCTCTACCACCATGCAAAACTGTTACCCGAATTTTCATGTTTTTCTCCATATATATGTTAGCGGCAATAGGTGAAATTAGGCATTAAGCTTAAATCCTAGGTATCAAGTTAATGCCTAGTCATTAGACCTAAAACCTAAAATGAGTTTGGCATTTTGCTTAATGCCTGATTTTTGTTCAAGAAAATTATTCCTATTGCCTGACCAAATAATTTACAATGTTACCAATAGTTATTGTTGAAGTAAAAGCGAAATGATATACACTAGTAAGGTTGATGTAAAAAACAGAAAGCTGTTTTTATCTTCAATTTTTCATTGAGATTAGTTTCTTACAACTATTTTCCTGTTTGTGGAAGATTTGATATTTTGAAATTGGATGCAATTGAATACGGGAATTTTGAGTCGTGTTCATTCCAACAACATTTTTGTGTATTATACGAAAAAAAAATCAATACATCAATACCTTGAGATGGAATCACTAATTAATGAACACTGTTGAGCCAAGGGTGTTTTATATTTAATCGATTTGTTGCGCTTCAGATTTATTGTTTTTCGTCAATTAAAATTTAGTTAAATAATTGTCATGCAGGACAAATTATAAGTGTACTTCAACTTAATAAATAGTTTGTTTTAGGTGGTATATATCTATATTCAACAGGACTGGATTCCAATTATACTGCTCACTGGTATTTGAGGAGATCGTTTCCGCCTTCAATTACACGAGAGTTCCTCTCTCGAAAGTCACGTATTGTTGATAATAACCGAGATGAACGCTGTCTATTTGAAAAAGAGAAATTCTATTTTATTCTCTTTTTTTTATAGGTAACTCAATTTCGTTACATTTCTGCATTTCTTCGCTATTTTCTACAAAATAACTATACAAGTGGGGCAATTGCCCCGCAAGATATTGACATATTGTGTGGAAATTACCCCAAAAAGAATAAAACTTTTTGTAAGTATTAAACCTCCAACAAAATACAGTATAGGAAATATTAATGAATAAAAACTTCTACCCTTCCGCCGGGAAATTTCCCCGCATAGTTATCTGTGTATTGGCAGATGTAAGTATCACCACATGAGGTTACAATACATTGCTGACATTGCTTAAAACCCAGAGGGGAAATATCCCCACGATAATTGAATTGATCAACTTTTTACTTGAATACTGAAAAATTAATTACCTAGTATATGCCATGTTGAGTCTCATTAAGGCAATGTCAATACCGACAAAACTGGCAGTTTCGAAAACTATTCGGTGGGGAAGTTTCACCAGAAGGTGAAAGCCAATCATGCTTTACCCT
The DNA here is from genome assembly GCA_002080025.1 of Modiolus philippinarum. NCBI lineage: Eukaryota > Metazoa > Mollusca > Bivalvia > Mytilida > Modiolidae > Modiolus > Modiolus philippinarum. Next base: position 11,110 of record MJUU01055913.1, read on the forward strand.
CGACATTAAAATATAATTGCACTTATATTTAATCTGATGAAAGTTTTCCAGAACTAGAAATTTTTCCACTAGCATAAGTAGTATTTGAGAAAAAAAAACAACTTTATACAGGAAATGTTTCGAATATATGCAAATATATGCTTATAAATATTGTTATATGTGGACAATTCTGATTAAAAGTTTAATGACATAATTTTCAAAGGGAGACAGGAAAAATATATTGTCTATAGCACGTTTTACATTATCTTGGAGTTATTGAAAATATATAAACACACAATATGACGTTCTTTGGAATATTGCAACATAAATAAAAAGTATTCTTGAATCAGCATAATACATGCATTTTGTTACCTTTTAATTTTTTCTTAAAAATAACATGGGGTTAAAATATTCTTCTAAGCTTCCGACATGAAAATAGAATGATATGAGTATACTATGTATTATATTATGTAATAAATAACCTGAGGGATAATGATGTATTGTATATCTTTGGTTTTCTTAAATGAGAATTCTATCATAAGAACTGAGATAATTTAATTTATTTTACATATTTTACGAAAGGGTATGGAGTAAATGAAAATGAGACCATAACACATATGTTAACTCCAACTGCAATAATTTTAATGAGCTGTATAGCCATTTCGGAAATTTATTCTTCATCAGCAGCACTAGAACCCAAAACAAAGGAAATCCAAAATAAAAATGTGTTTAAAATGAATAAAACCATACGAAATCCGAATAATCAGTAATATCAAATATAGCTAAGGACAAAACTATGATGGAGGGAGTTAATCCTTCGGTTTTAGAATTTACATAAATTGAGATAATAGTAATTGAACAAGGTGTACACATGAGATATTATCTCATGTACAAGTACATCATATCTAAGAAAAATAAAGAGAATACATCTCTACCACGGGGAATTGCAGGTTGTATTTTGCAGATAATATATCTATGGCCATAGGAGAAATGAAAGGATATGGAGTGAATGTACATATGACAAAAACGCACACGATACATAGAGAACTCCAGTTTATCAAGGACAGGGCTTTTATTCCTGTCTACATAGTTTACTTGTTTACTTGCAATAGTCTTTCAAAAGAGTTTCTTTTAACTGTTTAAATGTTAATCTCAGAGAGACACTAACGACAAATAAAGCGTATATAAAGTTTTCAGTTGCCATGGCATTATGTACAATAAATTTAACAAAACTGACATATTTTATGTGAAGAAATCTTAGTTGTCACAATTCTTCATAAATCATTACAATGCATTTAAATCGTATATGAGAATGCAGATTATTAATTTCCCCTATCCACTACAAACGGATTTTAGACTCAATTTTATCACAAGTTATTTAATCCCCTAAAAAGGTGTGATGGGTTCATCAAGTGCCAACGCTAAAACTAATCAATGTAAACGTTTAGTCCCCTTAACAAATCATTATCCATCAGATTTTGTTATAAGTCGATTTTATTAAAGAATCATACTTACCTGAAATCTGTAATACAAAGTATCGGTCAATAGGGTCAAAGTTTGCTCATTTTTAGCAAATTTCTCAAATAAATTTTTATAGAATGCGCTATAATGCGAAATATATAGAGGAACTATTTTCATAACTTTTATCCATAAGAGTTTTGTATATCTTTGTAACCCGTATTCGACTCTGTATTTACAAATGCGCAATTGCATTGCCAAGCACAGTAGTTTCTATCTACGTTAAAACGTTGAATCAATGTTAGTAAATTGATATTATATCAAGTATATCAGTGTTTTGTAATTTTTCTAATAAATGTTTGGACATGCAGTTACTTACTTAGATGCAGATACTTGTATTTCTTTACGGTTGGCAGAGATTAACACAAGAAGAAAGCTTCAGCACTTATTCGAGCAATGACTAGTGGTAACAAGTCAATTCTACATCACCACATAGCCATTTTTCGATAAAATGCTTCTCCTCACGATCCAATGTATAGCTGTTACATATCTGTATTCTACAATATACATTTATATTAGCTTTAAAACAAGTTTGGTCCCTAATAGATATCTCGATCGTCCCTGTTCGACAGCTAAAGTGATGTGACTAATCAAACTGACATAATGAGAATAAATAAAACTCTCACTGGACTGTGAAATTGCAGTAACTGACAAAACCATAAGCGTGGATGCCGTATTAACCAAAACCAACCTTGAGGATGGTCGCTGGTCAATTTTAAAATAACAAAGATTCCTATTAAATGTGATTTTTTGTTAGAAAAGTGTAAAAGAAGTTATTTCAGCCAAAAATATTAAAAGGGATCAAAGGGGCCAAAATTGCAATTCTTTTCGAAATAAGTGAAATCTTTGTTTTTCATCAGATTTCACTAGATTTTTCTTTTGCTTTGGGATCCTCCATAGCTTTTGTAGTATGTCAAAATATTCTGTGTAGCTCTTACCATCTCTTAGCTATAAGGGATCAAAGGGTATGAAATTGCAATTTTCAAAATGATTAAAATCTTTTAAAAATTTTTATTGGGGTTGGTTGCTTTGGACTCCTTTTATAGTATAATTCAAGTAGTATATGTTGACCAATTTGATATACCTTTTACCATTTCTAATCTATATAAGGAATCATAATTGCTAATTTTTATTTTCCTGAGATTGTGTTCAGATAATTACTGGGTCAAGCTCTTTATTGTGTCCATTTAAATTCTGTATCAAGCTCTTTTCTGTGTCCTTATTCATTTTGAATTACACTTGTTCAAATTTCAGTGTTCGACTTGCTGCGGTCGTATCATGCTGCGCTCGGCGTAGCCCTTCATTTCTTTGTCTTTTATGTCGCTTTTTTTAAAGCGAGACAAAGGCGTACAAAGTAG